>CP139504.1:271913167-272137074 GCA_021014915.2 Artemisia tridentata subsp. tridentata
TTGAGAGCATTTTAGAGCAATTAGCAATTATCATTATTATTACAAAGATCGTTTGGAAGAAAGCATATAGCATTTATAAGATTATAAAAACGCTAGTTACTTAATGCTCTTTGGATAAGCATTTAACATTTAACATTTAGCATTAAGTCATTTTACACATTAAAATTACAGCTAAAGGTACTCTACCAAGCACTTTTATAAATTAAACTGCTTCTGCTAAGCTAGTTTCAACAAACACACCCTAGCTATCCCACATTTCTAGTTCAACGAGTGGATAATAAAGAAGACACCCTTTCTGAAGCTTCCTTTACAAGTATGAATCTCAAGGACTTCGAACCATTATTAGATTGTCTATTTTATATGTAGTATATGTTACTTAAACAATATTAGGGGTTCAATTGTATTTAGTTTCAATAGAGTTTAGGAGTATACTTAGATTAGAAAACTAGTTGCTTGGCTTGCAAGGCAAGCATGTAACCGTCCTATGGAATTCGAATTCCATAGGGATTGTACCCCCTTATCTCTATAAAAGGAGGCGAGCGGGGATGCTATTTAGTACATTCTTCCTTTCTCATTCGTTAATTAATACAATGTAACGTTTGGGGTCACGTACGTGTTTACTTTGAGTCAATATTTCGTGCTAGCTTACAATGTTTGTTGATCTTTATTTCCAACAAGTGGTATCAGAGCGACGGTCGGTAGTGATCTCCGAAGGTTGTTACTTTCGAGACGTAATCAAAATTTTGGCTTTTATTTGGCGGGAAGTTGCAGGTTTAAACACACGTTGAAGAAGAAGATACCAAAGCGACGTAAGCGCTTTTTGTTATTAAACAAAGTTGACACAATATTTGATTATTGTTATTTTAATATTCAATCTCAAGAGGAAACTAAATACTACAAAGGTGACGGATCGAGCTCTTGGTTTCGTCAAAAAGGGATTCGATTATTAAAAGTGGACTTTAAAATTCAACTAAAGTGAAGATTTTATTGTTGCGGATTTTCTTGTGGTTCAAGTTCGATCGTGGTTCAATTGGGGATTAAGTTTGTGATCGGGTTTGCTTGTTCAAAATCGAGGATTTAGGGTTATTCAAATTAATTCGATTTGCAAGAAGTGGTTTTAGCAACAACGGGTATATTGCACATGACTTGTAAGGCTTGTCGGTAAAGTTGGTTAAAAACAGCTTGACAAGGTTTTTAGCTAGGTTAAAGAAATATGACTAGTTCTATAACTAGGTTTAACATTGTAAACCTCGATGGGAATGGTGTACAAAGTCATGGAGGTTCAACACAAGTTGGGTTTAAGCAACTTGGTCCTGATGTTAAAACATGAATCCATGGAGTACATGTTTAAAGCGTGTTTGGCTTGAGGTGGAACTGCAGGGAGCTCAGGAAAATCGTAAAGCTGCGGTTATTCAGGATAGTAGCAATTATACTGCAGTGGCTTAAAGATAGTTTGAGGTTAACTAACTTGAAGAAAAGACAAACACGAGCTGCTTGATAAATGAGCAGGAACAGTTACACCTTGGTGCAAAGGTAGGGCAGACATTAGGAAAACCAAAGTACCTAGTCAAGAGGGTGCAGAGGGTAATGTTGCTGGAAGGAAGAAAAAAAGGGCTAAGGAAGCTAAACTTGGTATTTTACTAAGTACAAGGCCTGGTTAACAAGGCGGTCCCCGATTTGAGGTTCCAACATTGAATGGAGATGCCGAGTATCGGTAGTGTCCAAACATTACTCCTAAGGTGGAAATTTTTATATGTAGTAGAAATACTTAGGAGGGTTTATATGTTTGGCGTTGTCCAGTTTATAGGTGATAAGTTGGTCAACTTGTCTTCTAAGAAACAAAACTCTACAACAATGTTTGTTGCAGAAGCAAAATATGTATTGTCACTATTCAACTTTTGACTAAAAAACTATCGATATTGAATATGTATTCTCACAAAACTCTAAAGTCAAATATTGCAAATTACCACTATTACACTTTAGACTCCAAAAGCTTTTGATTCAAAAACTTTTCTTGTCTTTAATAAAAAAATGTAATATTATTCACACTATTCAACTTTAGAATAGTTCTCACTATTCAACTTTAGACTAGTATTTGAGAACACTATTTAACTTTAAACTAGTTTTTAAGCTTGATATTTGTGTTGATGTTTGAGGATAACTCGAAAAACCTAAAAGGGTGATGAAACTTTTAAAAACTCTTTTCACTCATAGTGATAAGTGTTTTATCCCGAGTTTTGCTAAACTTTTAAAAAAAATATATTCTGGATAAACACTTTGAAAATCTTTACCAAATAAATTTTGTTAAAAGTGTCATTTGATGATTTGTTTTTCAAATAGGAAAAATACCACCAAAATGTAGTAAACTTACCACCTTTTGTAATTCTGTGTAGTCATCTTTTTTTTCCTAACATACTAACAAACTTTCTAATTTCGACTATTCTGTGTACCTGGTGAGTAACGACCGTTTACTATTTTCATCGTTAGTCCTTTAACTAACAGTATTTGCACCGTTAGTCCTTTATACTAACGACCGTTTGTAAATAACTGAAAATTTGGTTTTCTTAAAAAAAAAATACTTTTATAATTATTTTTAAAATTTATACCCGTTTTTATACACACATTTTTATACACACATTTCTATACACACATTTTTATACATACATTTTTATACACACGTTTTCATACACACTTAATTTTTGAAGGGAAGAATACACTTAATTTTGACTAAAAACACATGTCCTCTCCCTGAACCCCAAAACAACATACACAAACTTCATTATTATCACAATAAAAAAACCTAGATCCATACACAAACTATATCCTTCATCATAAACCATCACCAACACATGCAAAACCTTCAACACATGCTACTAGGACACACAAAAAAAGCACACCCAAATTTAACACAGGGCATTAGTCTTTGGTCACTAGTTTTAGCCTTGTAAACTCAATCTATTGTATGTAGTTTGGTTATTATATGCAATGAAACTATGGTTTTCCACCCTTGTTTGTTACTCAAATGATAAACAGGAATCACTTCATTGATATTAGGTAGGGGTTACAACAGTTTTATTCTAGTTGGTTTAAGTCATACTTAAACCACCAACATACATACATAAGTTGCAACCAAAAGCATTAGTACCTGCAAGTGCTTCTAAACAATCCTTTTTTTCCCTTTCCTTTTGGATCTTTGGGATTTTTGACAACAAATGATTTGAGCCCAATTTCTTCACAAGTTTGCTTATTTGGCAGCCCTAGAACCTTCATCCTTTCAGCAAAAGCAATCTTTGCAAGCTGTTTTGGGGTTTAGTTCTTGCTAGCTTCTTCTTTCATTGAGCTTGAACCAACCTTTGGTTGACAAAACCTTTGTTCTTTTTGGAACCCATTTTGGCAGTTGTTGGTTTTGTTTTAGATGTGTGATGAATTTGCCATTGTGATTATGGATTTATATAGTGGATCTGTTATGGGTTGTGCAGTCAAATTGCATTGATGAAGATAGAAAAAAATAGTGTATATGCAGGCTAATATTCTCACCCTATACACAAAGGTTTGTGCAGTCATTTCACTTGCTAATACCAACATGAGGCATAGTAAGATTCTCATGCATGTGAAGAGAGAAAAAAACAGTGTATATGCAGGCTTACATGAAGCATAGTAAGATTCTCATGCATTAATCAAATTGCAGTTGTGGGGGTGTTTGGGTACCACTTTAACAAAAACTGTGTCATGATGCATTGTTTAATACATCCACCATTACAAAAGGTTACAACTTTGATAATGCAAATAATAAACAGTTTTCAAATCTCATCCGCAGACAAGGCTACTAGGACACACAGATGATGGTGATGATTTTTTAGATCTAATGGATCGAATTATTATCTATGTGAGTAAGTTAATGGTAATGATGTTTCAGTGGTGGTGGTTGTGTTTGATTATGTTTGTGTTAGTGGGTGTGTGTTTGTTTGACCAAGATGAAAATATGTAAAAAAATGTGTATATAAAAACGTGTGTATAAAAGTGTGTATATAAAAACGTGTGTATAAAAATGCGTTTATACAAAATTGTATAATAATGTGTGTATAAAAACGGGTATAAATTTTAAAAATAATTATAAAAGAACTTTTTTTTAAGAAAACCAAATTTTGTGTTATTTACAAACGGTCGTTAGTATAAAGGACTAACGGTGAAAATAGTAAATGGTCATTAGTCACCAGGTACACAGAATAGTCGAAATTAAAAAGTTTGTTAGTATATTAGGAAAAAAAAGATGACTATACAGAATTACAAAAGGTGATAAGTTTACTACATTTTGGTGGTATTTTCCCTTTCAAATACACTATAAAACATAGGTTCGCATTTCAAAATGTTTCTACGGAACAAAAATTTTCAAATGGTCTGCTAAGAAAAAAAATATAGAATTGTTGAGAAAAGTTTCTTTGTCTTAAAAGTAAAAGACTCATGTGCAAAGAGTAAGGACCCAGTGAGAAGAAAACTTGAAGTGAGAAGAATAAGAAATAACCATAACCACATATTTGAGATGCATCGACTTAAATTAGATGCATCTCTATTCATTTATATGCATACCAATTAGTTTCGAAAGTGATTTTGAAGTGAAAAAGATGCAAATAGTACTAGCAACAAATTTGACCCGATGAGGACGAAAAATACATATGATTCTTCTAACTTGCTGAAATGCATCTAATATATGTATATGCATCTAATTTTTAGCTAAAAAATATATTATGGTGCATCTAAAAGATTAAGAATGCAGTTAACTCAAATCGATGCATCTCTAATGTGTAGTTATAGCTATTTATCATCTTTCTCATTTTAAGGTTTCTTCTCATTTGATCCTAAGTCCATGTGGAAATCTATTTTTGGAAAATTTGTTGATTTTTTTGTAAGGTACTTCCATCTCTAAGCTCTTTAAAGTGATATTCATTTTAGGTGGAGCGTCCGAGATAAACAATTGTTTTCCCTTTTTGAAATTTGAAAATAACATAAATATGTTATCTTTTAAAGGGAGAAAAGAGAAATAGAAACTCGTTTATTTTTACAAACCTTTCATAAGCACATTTTTAAAACTCTTATGCATATGTTACGGGGTAGTATTTATCAAACAAAATTTCAATGTGTTAGAAACGTTTTTCAAACTAACAAACAATTTGGATATTCTTAAACATTTTATCAATCTCTAAAAATATTTTAAAAATATTTGATCTTTTGAAGTGAAGCTCACGACATATTTATAGAGGACCCCACACAAAATTCAAAAGTTTTTCACTTTCCCTTAATAGGGAGTTTCTTGAAATGTTAAGCATAGTAAGGGGAAGTGTTTTTCAAAATCAAAACTTCCAAAGTGTTAAAACAGTTAGAAAATTCAAGAACACTTAAGATGCTTTATCAAAATTTTTATTGGTTACAATCTCAATAACAAACCAACTCAGTCATACAAAATGCATAGTGTGAGGAGATATAAGGCTAGGTACTATCCCATGGTCCAACAAGAGCCGGAGGAGCCTACCCAAGGACATTCCTAGATAGATTAGTGAGTCCGTATGTCTAGGAGATGATGGAAGATAAAGGGATAAAGTACTTACTAATTCATGAGCCATCATCGAAAGAATCACAACATGATGATGGTGATGACGACTTGGTTAGCATTGTAGGAATTAAAGAATTAAAATGAAAATTTTGATTCAGGGTTAAAAAGAACTGAAAAAATCTCCCTACAACATTTGTTGGGTTAATACATAATCTATAGATGTCAGAAGTTGATTTTTATATTGAAATAAACATCATGGACCGAGTGATGCAATACACGAACCCTTCTCATCGACTTAAGTTCTTCTCAAAAAGTTCTTGTTTCATTTCTCACCAAGATTACACACCCAATCTATCGTCTTCTCACTCCGAGAACGTTGTATTGAAACAGGTGGCAGTTTGCTCCAACCTCCTCTTACTAAATCTCAAAAATGCACTTACTAAGTCTAATAAAAAATTATTTATCATTAAATCTTCTATAGACACCCATAAAATTATACACTTTTATTTCACAATAAAGAATACAATTTCTACTAATCATTTTGCATGTCTTTGTGACATTGCCGGAACATTCATAGTGTTATCTAAATTGGTTTTCCAAGATGATTGAATTGAAATTCTGCGAGTGTTAACATCTGAGGAGAGGGAATCGATACACTATAATGTTGTTAGACCTTTGTTGCTTTGTGTATATGATATATTGATTTAATATGATTAAGTATGCGGAATCTACTTAACCACACTTAGAAGGTTATTTGATTATGGAAATGGAACAGTTATGTTTGTTATAGAACAATGAACAAAGAAAGTTTATTATCAAGCGATACAATATTATTCAAGATAATACGAGTGATCTTCACTATCACTAGGGTTACAAAAACCTTGAATCTTATGTTTTTAAGACTTATGATATTGTTGTGTTTGTTCTATGTTCTTAACAGTTATGATCTAATTTATGCGTACAATATCTAAATCTATGATTTCTCTTTTATAGTCCAAGAGAGATCTTTACAATATTGTCAAGTCTAATCGAACACATGCTTGAGAGTGTCAGTCATTAAGATACAACATGTATCTGTGTTTACAACTTGTTACTGAACACTTTGTCTAAAGATATTATCTACCGTGTATTGTTGACTATTATACACATAATATCTTTGTATACTTATCCAACCAGCAGTAGAATACTTCAATAGTTATCCACTCAGCAGTAGAATCTTCTATACCAGCAGCAGCATCATTCAGCAGTAGAATGTTTAACGCTAGCAGTAGAATCAAATGCACTAGCAGTAGAATGATACTTAGAGTATTTCTTTGAGTAGAACTGATCTTGTAATCCTTTAATTCCTGATATTAATCTTCAGAATATTTAATTCCCAACAATCCTCCCCTAAACATGTGAATCCTTTTCAACATGTTTCTGAATTAAATTATGGATTGTGAAGATCTTTCAAACACTTCTGTAGTCAGATTCTTGATCTGAGCTATCTTCTGTTCTTCAAGATTAAATATCTTTCTCAGAAACTCATCTGCCATTTTCTTTTGACTTCGACAATATTAGAACCTATCTTCAAGCTTCAAACAAAGCCTAAAAGATGGTGCAATTTCCTTGGATGGAGGAATTATAAGAGGCAATGATGCTGTGTATCTTGGATGCTTGTTTCGACAAGTGAAATCATCTATCAGCATGCCTTTGCAAGTGATGAACAAACGTAGTGAACTGAGATTGACCTAGATAGAACTTTCTCCTTTGGAATGCTTCATCCCTTCTGAATAAATATAATACTCCCGAATCATCTCTGTTCTTGTCATTTTCAACCTCCATGTCATCATCTTGTATGCTCTTGTCTTTTCCTCCCTTACATTTGGTTAAACTTCCTTGGGCTTTATTTCCTCCCCTGAGATGCAAATAACATTTTATCCTTCCCTGTTTGGAAGATCTCTCACCATCATTCCATCATTATCTGATCTACCAATGTGAACTTGTTTTCAGACAATGTTGTACATGAAGCCATCAATTCCTTAAGAGTTTATGTGCTGCCCTCATCACTTCTAGGTGTGTTAACTCCTATGAGAGGTGATTCATGGGGCATTGACTCATTATCCATCAATGGATGGTTTTACTGAGTCCCTTTGAAAATCCTTTTTAAGAAACTTTTGACTTAGCAATATGTTCATGATTTTATTATAGAAAAATCATACTGCTTTCAACCATTTTGAAGGGATTAAGTGTATAACAGACACTTAATCAAGATTTCGGTTTAAAATAACCTCTAGTTGTGTGAGAACCAATGTTTTTCAGTTATAAATAACTGCCTGTGTAAAGATAAACCTATTCAAAAGGCTTTCTTGACAGGGTTTCCAGCTCATAGCGATTGTTGCCTCTAACACAAGTGTTAGATTCACTTTTACTAGCTGTTCTTTAAATCAGATGTCCTTAGACTTGCTCATTATACTTAAAAGTATAAAATGATAGAAAGTGAGTTGAGTCAGTTACTATCTGACCAACTGAGCCATCAAGTCAATGTGAAACATGATAACTAGGTTTCAAGAAAGAAGTTTTAAAGAATCAATTAACTTAGGTGTTAACCTTTGTTAATGAATTCCCAAACTCAGTCCATCATAAACCTATTATTTTAGCAACTAGAATCATTCTGCTGCTTCCATTTCACTTGAAACTTCTTTTGTTCAATGTTCATATCTGAAAATGTTAGTCCAAAACCAAGAAACAAAATGCAAAGCATATGTCTTATAGCAGTATCATAGATATGACTAACAAATATGAACTTAACAAACAAAAATTTGTACCAGCAGCACAAACTTTTCACTAACAGTAGTATTTTATAAAGCTAGTAGTACAATCAAAAATTTATATACAAAAACACATAGTTTTAAATCATTGAGGATTAAGCATCCCAATACTTGCTACCAAGTATTGAAACCTTCCAACATCAAAAGCTTTAGTGAGAAGATCTGCAAAGTTGTGTTCAGAATCAATTTTGAACACTTGAATCAACTTTTTCTCATTGCAATCTCTAATAAAATGATGTCTTATTTCAATGTGTTTTGTTTTAGAATGTTGCACTGGATTTTTAATTATGCAAATTGTACTACTATTATCAATATGAATGACAGTGTTCATAAAACTGTACCCATAATCAAGAAGTTGGTTTTGAAGCCATAGGACTTGACCACAGCAACTTGCAGCAGCTATATATTCAGCTTCAGTTTTTAAAGTAGCCACAATTGTTTGCTTCTTACACTGCCATGAGATAAGTCTACACCCAAGGAATTGACATCCTCCAGTTGTTGACTTTCTGTCCAAGCTAGCACCAGCATAATCACTATCCGAAAATGCTACCAAGTCAAAAGGTGATTCTCTAGAATACCATAGACCCAACGTAGGTTGACCCTTGAGATATCTAAAAATCCTTTTGACAGCTGTTAAATGAGAAAACTTAGGAGTTACTTGAAATCTTGCACAAGCACAAACAGAGAACATGATGTCAGGTCTTGATGATGTGAGATACATCAAAGAACCTATCATAGATCTGTAAGTGTGTACATCTACATTGTCTCCATCTAAATCTTTAAGAAGTGGCTTCTCAGAGTCCATTGGTGTGCTTGCCATTTTTGAATCAACAAATTTGAACTTCCTAAGTATTTCAGCAACATAATTATCTTGACTAATAAATATGCCTTCACATGATTGCCTAACTTGCAGACCCAAAAAGAATGTAAGTTCCCCCATGGAACTCATCTGAAACTTATCATGCATAAGCTTCTCAAACTCCAAACACATTTCCTTCCTTGTAGATCCAAAGATGATATCATCCACATACACCTGTACTAGCAAAAGATCACTCTTGTGCTTCTTGATGAATAATGTCTGATCAATCTTGCCTCTTTGAAATCCATTTTATAGTAAGTAGGAAGCTAGTGTTTCATACCATGCTCTTGGTGCCTGATGAAGGCCATAAAGAGCCTTAACTACTCTGTACACTTTTTCTGGATGGTCAAGATCAATGAACCCTGGAGGTTGTGAGACATACACCTCTTCTTCAATAGTACCATATAAAAATGCACTCTTGACATCCATTTGATAAACTGTGAAGCCTATAAATGAAGAATAAGCTAAGAAAAGCCTAATTTCCTCAAGTATTGCTACTGGAGCAAAAAATTCATCATAGTCTATACCTTCTTCTTGTGTGTACCCTTGGGCTACTAATCTAGCCTTATTCCTAATCACTATTCCCCTTTCATCCCTTTTATTCTTGAAAACCCATCTAGTGCCAATTACCTTTTCATCCTTAGGTAAATCAACTAACACCCAAACCTTCTGAATCTTAAACTGAAGAAGCTCATCTTGCATAGCTTCCACCCAGCTTGAATCATCTAGGGCTTTAAGAATGTTCTTTGGTTCTGCCTGAGAGAGAAAACATACAAACAAGCAAGAGTTTGAAAACTCATGCTGCTTTGAAGCATAAAGGGAATCAAGAAGCCCTTGTTGGTCTGAAGACATCAGTTGTTGTCTTGTCTTCACACCTGATTGTACATCTCCAATCACATTTTCTAGGGAGTGGACTTTGTGAATCCTGGTGTGTGGGGTTGAAGGAACTTGATAGTTTGGTGTGATATTGCTCAAATCCACCTCTTTATCTGAGAAATCTGCTTCATTTGAGTCTGAAGGGCCAGCAGTAGAATCATTTGGCCTAGCAGCAGAAAAATTAAGCCTAGCAGTAGAATGCTCTGTCTCAGCAGTACTATCATCAGTAGAAACATTCTCTTGTTCCTTGGTTCCATCTTCCTTGTTTTCATCTTCAACATCTTCTTTAGCTTTACCAGAAGAAGATTCATCATTTGTTGAAGTTGAAGCCACACTGGAACTTATTGGCATCCATACA
This sequence comes from Artemisia tridentata subsp. tridentata, assembly GCA_021014915.2. Classification (NCBI taxonomy): domain Eukaryota; kingdom Viridiplantae; phylum Streptophyta; class Magnoliopsida; order Asterales; family Asteraceae; genus Artemisia; species Artemisia tridentata. The sequence goes on from CP139504.1 coordinate 271,923,619, forward strand.
TGATCTTGATTTGTCTCCTTGTCTAACCCTGCCTCATTTGTTGTTTGTGAACCTGAAAAATCATTAGTTTCTGCAACAACAGGCACATAATTCATAGAATGGGTTAGAGATTCAAGATCAAATAGCCAATTAGGACCTTGACCTGCTACATTGGATTTATTCTCTAAAAACTCCACATGCAGGTTCTCATCTACTCTTCTAGTTCTCAAGTTGTATACTCTAAAAGCTTTGTTATTGAGAGAATATCCAACTAAGAATCCTTCATCTGCTTTGCCATTAAACTTTCCAAGATGGTCTAAGGTATTCAGAATTGTCACATGACATCCAAAAGGTCTAAGAAATCCTATTGCAGGAGTTCTACCTCTAAAAAGTTCATATGATGTCTTATTGTGAGATTTGACAACCAAAACCCTATTTTGAACATAGCAAGCAGTGTTGACTGCTTTAGCCCAAAAGGTGATAGGCAACTTAGAGTCGGCTAACATGGTTCTAGCAGCTTCTATGAGTGTTCTATTTCTCCTTTCAGCAACTCTATTTTGCTGAGGAGTTCTAGCTACACTAAATTCTCTCCTAATACCTTTTTCTTTGCAGAAATCATCCATAACTCTATTTATGAATTCTGTCCCATTATCACATCTAATGACTTTTACTCTTTTGCTTACTAGGTTTTCTATCTGAGTAATGAAAGTCTTAAGGATGCTAGAAGTCTCATCCTTAGTGGCTAAAAAGAAAACCCATGTAAATCTACTATAGTCATCAGTAATAACTAGACAATATCTTTTATGCATCAGGCTCCTAACAGAAGTAGGTCCAAATAAGTTCATATGAAGCATAGAAAATGATTGATTGATAGAGTTAAAAATCTTGGGCTTACAAGTGGCTTTGTGTTGTTTGCCTTTAAGACTAGCAATGCATGTTTGGTCATTTTCAAATCGTTTTTGAGGTAAACCTCTTACCAAACCATTTTTAACAATCTGATTTATGGTTTTGAAGTTAATGTGACCAAGCCTTCTATGCCATAACATTGATTCATCCAATGTGGCCTTTGCAACAAGACAAGTTAGAGCCTTTTTAGGAACAATGTTCTTCATATCAACACTGTACATATTGCCCTTTCTAGGAATTTTAAGAAGTACTTGACTTTCATCAGGCATCTTAAAATCAGGAGAAAGCACAAGACATTCAGTGTCACAGAAAAGAACTTTGTTCTTTTTATCACACATTTGTGAGACACTAAAAAGATTATACTTAATCTCTTACACATAGAACACATCTTCAAAATCTGAATTTCCAGTTTTAATTGTACCTTTACCAGAAATTTTGCCACCAATACCTCCTCCAAAGGTAACAAAGCCTCCATCTATTGATTGAAAATCTGAGAGATAAGACTTGTTGCTTGTCATGTGCCTTGAACATCCACTATCTGAGTATCCTTGATCCTCTTGTTTATCAGATGAATGTTCCTGCACAGTAATAAGGAATATTAGTTTCCTTTGGGGACCCAAGCCATTACTGACTTGGATCTGCCTCGTGCATCAATGTAATTTAATCTTTTAAGAATGGTTAATGCACCATTGGGTTTAGTTGGATTCCAAACCCAACATGTTGAGGCTTTAACAGCATTTGCCCTGTTTTCCCTAGCAGTAGTATGAACTACATGCTTAGTAGTAGAAACTGCTAGCTTTGTAGCTGTACCCTTTGGTTTCCAAACTTGTTTTTGGACCACTGCTTTTGATTGAATGAGCCTTTTAACAGTCGTTGATGCATTTTTGTAAGTTGATTTTGCATTTTTAACTCTTGGTCTTGGGTTAACAGTTATGAATGGTCTAGCAGTAGAAACTGCTCTGGGTTTTGTTCTAGTAAAGTTAGAGTGATCTTTAATTGTTTGCCTTTTGAAGTTCACCCTATTGTTTGCATACCCAGATACCCATTGGTTGCAGAAAGCTGCAAGATGATCAAAACTACCACATGTGTAACAAGCTTTGTTATAAAAGACAAAGTCATCACCTAATTGGTGAGACTTGAGGTTATTCCAACTCCTTTGGTTACCTATGGGCTTGTTAGTAGATCTATATTGTTCACAATATTTAACTGGTTGCCTAACATGTTTAATGTTTGTTTTAGGCCTAACAGTATCCTTTTTGACCACTTTAGGAACCCTTGTTCCTGCTTTCTTAACTATTTCAGGTTTAGACATAACCTGATCATCTTCTTCACTATCAGATACCCAGTCTTCAATGACTATTCTATCTGATCTTCTATCAGAGGATACCTTGTCCTCAGGAAGTGAAGTATTACTTATACTTTCACCTACTTTCTCTACTTTAGGAATCTCAGTAGACTTAGAACCATATTCCATTATTGGTTCTTGAAACTCAGCAAATCCTGTGTGTGCTAGGTCAATTCCTGGAGGTGAAGGAACACCTCTGTATGGTGGAGGAACAGACTTGTATCCTACACCAGATCTAGCTTTATTGATTACTTAAGCTTCCCATATTTTATTAATTCCTTCTGAGGCATGAGCTAAAGCATCTACTGTTATCTTAACATTTTCACTTTTATTTTTGGCTTTAGCTAAAGATTCATTTTGCAAACAAATTATTTCATCTCTGAACTCTAAGTTTCTTTTTAGGGCATTCATGTCATCATTAAACTTAGATTCATTTCCTTGAAAGTGTAAGATTTGTTTTTCAAGAACAGCTAGACCTCTTTTATGATTAGCTAAGTTGGCCATAATATTATATAGCTCTTCTAGCTGATCATCAAATTTCTTTTTAAGGTCTTCATAAGCTTTAAGAGCACAGCAAGATTCAGTACATTTGATTATAGAATTTACCTCTGAATCAGAAAAGGCCATTAGAGCAGTCTCAGTGGCCACCATTGCAGCTTCTTTTGGTGCTTCTTCCTCTTCAGCCATGAAGCTCCAATCATAGTTAACACCATCTATGGCTAGCATAGCCCTTGGCTCTTCCACTGTGACTTCCTTCTTCTTCTCTTGCTTATACCATGTGTTTCTATTATCCTGCTTCCTTGGGTTTTTACACTCTTTAGGAAAATGTCCCAGCCTGTGACAGTTGAAACACTCTACTTTCTTCTTATCAAACCCAGCAGTTTCATTACCATTGATGGTAATCTGCTTTCCAGTTCTTTGCCAAAACTTCTTAGCCCTCATGCTAAGTAAAGCAACCTGCCATTTGATATCCATCTCTTCTAAATCATTATCATCCAACTGATCAAGGTCTTCATGAGTTAGAGGAGAACCACTAGTTTGACTAGACATGAATACATAGAATGATGGATCTCCAAGTCCAGTAGCATTCTTTTGTGAACTAGTAGTAGGAACACCATAGTTAGCAGTAGAAACACCTGCATCTTCATCTACCTCTTCTGACTTACTAATACTAGGAGATGACAAGAGTGCCACATTCCCAGAACTAGTACTGTAGTTTCCAGACTTTTTCAGACTTTGTTCAACAATTTTGAAGTTGTTGTACAAATCATTGAGTTTCATGGTTTCAATGTCTGGCTTATTCATCCAGACAACCACATGAGTATGGAATTCATTAGATAGACTTCTCAAAAACTTCATGTTGAGATCTTCCTTTGCTATCTCAACCCCAAACACAGCTAACTGACTGACAAGCTTGTGTAATCTAGAGAATAGCTTATCAAGTGATTCATTGCTATTTGAACTAAAGTTTTCAAATTGTTGTTTCAGCAATGTCTTCTGTGTTTTCTTGGTAGTTTCATTACCACCAAACCATGCACAAATCTCTTCAAAAAGAGTTTTTGCATCAGGATACTTGCTAAAAGATAGCATCTGTTCACCAGGAATGGTCATAAGCAACAAATTTCTTGCTTTTTGATCATTTCTCTTCTGTATCCTTTCTTCACCGGTAACTGGTCCAGTATTTCTTTTCCTATCTGTTTTGCCTTCAAGAATGACATCTGTATAACCTAGTGTAAAAGAATCACCATACATAATGATATCCCAAAGAGCATAATCTTGAACCATAAAATATTGCTCAATCCTTAACCTCCACAACTCAAACTCATTCTGTTTGATCATGGGCAACTTTGCAGCAATATTTGTAGCCTGAGTATCTTGTACGTCCATTTCTGCTTCTTCTTCTAAATCAACTATATCAGCCTTGCTCTGATACCAATTGAGGAGAGGGAATCGATACACTATAAGGTTGTTAGACCTTTGTTGCTTTGTGTATATGATATATTGAGTTAATATGATTAAGTATGCGGAATCTACTTAACCACACTTAGAAGGTTATTTGATTATGGAAATGGAACAGTTATGTTTGTTATAGAACAATGAACAAAGAAAGTTTATTATCAAGCGATTCAATATTATTCAAGATAATACGAGTGATCTTCACTATCACTAGGGTTACAAAAACCTTGAATCTTATGTTTTTAAGACTTATGATATTGTTGTGTTTGTTCTATGTTCTTAACAGTTATGATCTAATTTATGCGTACAATATCTAAATCTATGATTTCTCTTTTATAGTCCAAGAGAGATCTTTACAATATTGTCAAGTCTAATCAAACACATGCTTGAGAGTGTCAGTCATTAAGATACAACATGTATCTGTGTTTACAACTTGCTACTGAACACTTTGTCTAAAGATATTATCTACCGTGTATTGTTGACTATTATACACATAATATCTTTGTATACTTATCCAACCAGTAGTAGAATACTTCAATAGTTATCCACTCAGCAGTAGAATCTTCTATACCAGCAGCAGCATCATTCAGCAATAGAATGTTTAACGCTAGCAATAGAATCAAATGCACTTGCAGTAGAATGATACTTAGAGTATTTCTTTGAGTAGAACTGATCTTGTAATCCTTTAATTCCTGATATTAATCTTCAGAATATTTAATTCCCAACAACATCACACCTACACTGAGCGTAGGTCACTTAGTTAATTCTTTATTGATTCAACAAGTGTTAATTGGCAATCTGTGTGATCTGGGTATCAGCGTTATGACTTTTGTGATATAACTGGAACTGACATAGTGAGATCTAATTTAAGATCTTTCACAAGGATCGTCTGGAAAGCCTGCCAGTGCTATCATCAAGCCCATCTCTCTTTAGCTCAACTATCTATACCGTTTGACAATTTAATAAATGATTGATGATCTTGTTGATGAAGTTTTCAGGTGATCGTAACAATATTGGTGTTGTCATTGAAGCTAGAACCTTTTCTTTGACGAGAACGGATATTGCAGCTTGATCATCTTTTTCAAAAAGGTTCAAGTGTCATGTTCACCTTAATGTAACGGGCCACAATCCTGGACCACTTTGGTTAACCAGTTAACATACGATTTGAAACTACTATAGAATCAAATGTATTCATGCGTTTGAGAGAACTTGTATAGAAACTATCATTCAAAGAAATGATAGTGAAGATGATGATCTTGAGATATTCACAATCCTTCATATGCATTTGAAACAAAGATCAAAAGAATGCATCAAAGTAAGACTTGCAAAGAATGATCAACCTTATCGAAACTTTCAAATATGAAAACATCAATTTCAATCAAGTCATCATCAATACATTGATCAATTCTCCAATGGAAGTGCAAAACTTCAGGAAATGATGTCAAACATTAAGAGAGACTAGAAGGATGAAGATGAAGTCGAATAAACTAGAAGATAAGGTAATGAATAAGAAGGGTAAAGTAATCTTCTTGGTATTTCCGCTGCAACTCTAACTGAACTCACCAAGACCAAGAAGACCTACCTAGAGTACTTATCTCTTAATTATATAAGGAATACTGGTCAAGATAAAAAGAAAGAATAATGCAATCAAGAAGACTTCTTTTCAAGATTTACTAACAAAGTTTAAATGGATCAAATGAATCAACTTTCATATAATGTCATCAAGAAATCAAGTAATCATTCAAAGATGAGGAAAGAAAAAGGATACTATCTTCATCAAACGAACATCAAATATTTCTTTGAATCCTTCTAATTTTCATAACATTCTTATCCTTTTGCAACACTTATCATCCCGAATTTACAAGCCAAAGAAGAACACAAAATAAGAAAAGATTCACATTGACATGTTTAAGAGTTTCAGATTGAGATAAAGAATGATATGTTCTTCAAGAAGGCTTCGAGAGAATTCAAGAATGATGATGAAGAATCAACGTCTATGAATAAGGCGACTTCATTAGCCGATTCCCGCTCTTTTCAAAGTATCTCAACATACAAAATAAAATAAGACCAGATTGAAGAAGATAAGGTAATTCCAGCATCATCAAAGATTCTCTACATTCAAGCTTCAAGAATTCATCCAAAGAGAAGATAAGTTGGAAGACACCTAGAATTCAACAACCAGGACTACTTTTACATTGGGGGAATTGTTAGGTATTTCATATGAATGTAATAATTTTATAAAAAGTATTATGGTTGTATTATCAATGTTTAGATGTCTAGGGACCTATTATGTAATAAGTCACAAGTCACTAATGATTGGTTAGATATACATATCAATCATTAGGTGATGTGAGATGTTAATGAGGTGCAAAATCATACGGTTTTTAGGGGTCATTTAGCCTTTGAAATGAGGCACATTGCATCACTTATTTCCCTAAATCCTTTCTTTTTGAGTTTTAGGTGTTTGGGAATGTATTTGATGGAAACATATAAGTTTTGTGCTCATTTGAAAGAAGAACGGATGAAAATGACAAAGTTTTGAATCTGTGACACGCAACTCTGAAAGTGAAAAATAAAATCGCTTTGTGATAACTCAGTGTGTGGAGACGGCCAAGGTAACGGCGTTACAAGCCAAAGGTGATGTCGTCATAACTTAAAAGCTGGCGGCACCATAATCGACAATGGCGAGCTGAAGGCGTCACAAGCATAAGTTGACGTCGACACAATACAAAACCTATATATATTTTCTTAATTCATGTGCAATACTTGAGGGAAAAACCCTAACCGATTTTGGAGTGGTTTTAAGTGTTTTTTTAATAGGAGTGTTAATTCCTGAGCCAACACGAAACCCGACCTAAAACCGACACGGAAATTAACAGGTTCGGGTTGGGAATAAATTAAGGGGGTCGACCTGCCAACCCGTTTAAGATTTTTTTCTTAAACTAAACATTATTTATATTTTATATACGGGTTAAATGGGTTAAGCACGACCCGCAAACCCGTTTAACCTGTTTAACTCGTGTAATGTGCTAGTTTTTGTATATAAAACAAGTTAAATGGGTCAACTCGAAACTCGTTTAACTTATTCAACCCATGTAACCTATTTAACCCGTCAACCCAAGTATATATACCGGTTAAATGGGTCAGGTTCGGGTTATGTGTAAACACGTTAGGTTGACTTAGCTTACCCGATGATTTAAATGGGTCAGATTTGGGTTGGAGTTTTCTGACCCGCCAACCCGTCAACCTGAACATGACCCGAATTGACGCCCCAATTTTTACCTTATGAACTCAAGCGTATCATTGAGATAAGTTATTTCATTAATCATTTAATTATGTCTATCATCACTTGCATGATTATGTTGATTTCTTGTTCTTTATTATGTTATGCTTGCCTAAATAACTTAGTATTTATCTAGGAATGCATGAAATTTGTTAGTGTAATGATATTTCCAATTGTCTCTTGTTGATGAATGTGTTCTTTAGAAGTCAAAAATTGGTTTGGAGTCGAGTCCGACTTAGCTTGAACATTGACTAAAAATGACTAATTTGATACTTAGAATTATGTGTTTAAATGGATTGGATATTTAAAACGTGCTTTAGTTATTTGGTGACGCTTAGGCATTCTTAGGCGCCCTTCACTTAGACTACTGCATATGCGTGTGAATGACCAACACACAATCGGTAATAAAGAATATCCCCATTACATTAAATAAGGTGTAACAATTCAATAGGATTAATTAGATCTCTAATAAAGAGTAGTGCACCCTAGATATATACGCCATTCCCACTTATTGTTTGCAGCAAAACTTTACTTATTTTTCTCGTTATTTAGGTTAATATTAGTTTAAAACAAATCTTCCTCAAACCCGATATTTTACTTGCTTTCATAAAATATAAGAGTACTAAAAACAATCTCCTTCCGTCTTTAGATCAAATTGTCATGCATCTCGAACCTATCTAACTATTTCCCTAGAGAACGATCTTCCCCGGGTCTTGTCTATACTACACTATAATGGAAAGGTATACTGCCTAGGGTGATGTAAAATTTTTGTGTTGCAACCGCCACATCAAATGTGTGTGTAAGAATGTGTCAGTAGACTATCTGTGTGCGTCAGTGATTATTTAATTGTTAGCTTTTTTACGTCACTTGTTTGTATCTCACACCTGAGTTCTGCAACTCGATTAATGCATAAACTTTGCTTCTTTGAATATGAAATCTAACCTTACTTAAAACTGAGAATAATAAAGCTATTATGTATCTATTGGAAAAAGATGAAATCCATAATTTACCGAGATAAATCTAGTTGAAGCAAAACTAGATCGATCTGGATCTGTGCTTATAATACCCAATCGGGAAATTAATACCATAAACAAATATATGAATGAATGCAAATTAACATTGAACAAATTGATGAAGTGAAAAAAATGAGATCCGTAACTTACCGTAGTAAATCTAGTCGAAGTAAGAGTAGATCGATAAAGATCTGTGATCAAAACATCAAATCTGGCAATGAAGATCGAGATCAAGCTATGAACCAATGAAAAATAAGATTGAACAATTTGATCGAAATTAGATCTAATTAAAAAAAATGGATAAATGGGAATTCATAACTTACTGCAATAAATCTAGTAGAATCGAAAGTAGATCGATCCAAATCTGTGCTCAAAATACCCGATTTTTCAATGAAGACCGATCGGATCGATTCACAAGTTTACGATATCTTGATATAGAAAAGCGGCGAAGAAGCGAATGCTAGGGTTTTATTATTTATTGAGTTTAAAAAGGGTATTTTTGTAATTTTTTTCATAATGTTAGAAGGGAATATTCTTGATGCTTCTAGTTGACATTTTAATAAAATTTAAAATACATGAGTATTGTGTTTTCAAATTATATTATAGTAGCGGTAATTATATTCGTGAGTCGATATTTAATTAATATATCTTACTAATGACTTGTTTCAAGCTTAGGTCAGTTTGGTTCATAGAATGTTTTTGAAATAATGGCAATATGTCAAGAGGATTGTAGTGTTTTATAAAAATTTAAATAAATTGTAATATGAATGAATGAATTGAAATAGTAATTATAATGTAAAGAAAACTCTCGTATGCTTGGTTGGTAGGAAATGTAATGCAATTCAGAAAAGATAATAATGAAATTATAAGTATCAAATAACTTATAAAATAATAATACAAATTATTATTATTTTAAAAAAATAATAATTAAAATTAATATTAATTATAAAGTTAATAGTTAGTAACTAAAAAAGAACAACTAAAATACTATATCAATAAACAATACTTTTAATATTTAATAATATAAAACTTTAAATTAATATTTTAAGTGTATATCTAATGTATAATAATAATAATAATAATAATAATAATAATAATAATAATAATAATAATAATAATAATAATGAATTTTTATATTATATAATAATAATAATATAACGATAATTTATTATTTTAATAATATAATTTGTTTAATTTTTATAATTAAAGATTATGAGCCCAACGCTGAACAGACCTATGCAAAGGCGGGTGATGCTTTCTATACTTTGATGTTTCCTTATGTCACTTTGTTGGTTGAGAATTCTGAACGGAGCCTTGATGATCTCAAGGCCATGGAGCCTCCTAGCTTGGCCCAGAAAACCTCTTATGCATATCTCAGAACTCATTCTCAGTGATACCCTTCTACTTGTGAAACTTTATTTCATCGTAATAATGACATGTATTTATTCTTTTTTCCTCGTGTCTTTTGCACTTAATAATAACTCGACATTGCGAGCCGACTAATCCCAGGGTGACTACCCTTTTGGATAGCACGGAGTCGTCGCAGGTGAACCTCCGTGACTAATGGGGGATTAATTTTCTCCCCAGGGTTCGAACCCAAGACCTTTTGGCACTTACGTCCTAAGAGGCTAAGCCCTTACCACTGGGTCACCCCCATTGGTTAACTTGTATTTTTTCTAACAACAACAACAACAATAACAATAACAATAACAATAACAATAATAGCTAGAAGAGTGGGGGCCCAGATAGTATCTCGGGTTCCCACTCATTTTTTATAAATCTAGTGAATTTCTAATAAAGTGATATGTTTAATAAATAATGATAGTAATAGTGATAGTAATAATAATAATAATAAAAATAATAATAAATAATAATAATAATAATAATAATAATAATAATAATAATAATAATAATAATAAGGGGTAAATATACGAGTAGCCCGGTCTCTTAAGGTGTTGGGCTTTTTTGGCCCTAAAAAAGTCGTTTTCTCAAAATAGCCCAGAAAATAAGCGACTTTCAAAAAGTCGCTTAAAGCGACTTTTTTTTCAATTAAGCGACTTACTATTTGTGTCCTTTTGCAGCAAAAAAGTCATTTTAAGCGACTTTTGCTAGATTTTAAGCGACTTTTTGACTTTTTAAGCGACTTTTCGCTAGGGGCAAAAAAAAAAATGCCACGTGTCGCTCCCACATTTAGTCGCTTATTCCTTGGGCTATTTTGAGAAAGCGACTTTTTTAGGGCTAAAAAAACCCAACATTTTAAGCTCCGGGCTATTTGTAGAATTACCCCTAATAATAATAATAATAATAACAATAATAATAATAATAATAATAATAATAATAATAATAATAATAATAATTTAGGGAACTTGAGAAGAATGCGGTGGCCTCATTGAAGCGTATTCGAAAGTTCTTTGTGACACAATACATTGGGGCATGTTCCACTATTCATATCTTTTGTAGGATTAACTTTGTGGCTCTTAAAGAAAAGAATTGACACGGATGAAAAAGTACAAACCTATAAAGCTCGTCTTGTAGCAAAGGGTTACACTCAAACCTACGGTGTAGATTATGAGGAAACCTTTTTGCATGTTGTAGACGTCAAGGTTATTAGGATATTTATAGCTATAGCAGCGTACTATGACTATGAGATTTGGAAGATTGTGGATGTCAAAACCGCCTTATTGAATCGTAACCTAACCGAAGAGGTTTATATGGTTCAACCTGAGGGATTTGTCAATCCACAATATCCTAACTGTGTATGCAAGCTACAACGATCTATTTATGGATTAAAGCAAGCATCAAGGCAATGGAATAAAAGGTTTGATGAGGGGATCAAGAAATATAGTTTCTCTCAAACCTTGATGAGCCATGTGTATATCGTAAGGATAGTGGGAGTAGTGTTTCATTCCTTATCTTGTATGTCGATGACATATTGATTATGGGAAACGACATTCCAATGTTACAAGCTATTAAAGCCTATCTTGGAAAATATTTTGCTATGAAAGATTGTTGGTCCGATATATTTGTGCAACAACATGAATTGTATTAATAAAAGCTTGAGCAAATGATAATAACTTATGTTCATTATAAATATAAGCATGGTTGCACAATCTTGACCAGAAACAACTAATAATACCCATTTGTACATTACGACGGTGGCCTGGGTTGAGGTGAAAGCTGTACGAAGGATAGTTGCGGAATACTATCCCTAGTAATGACAAATGCTTCTCTTCAAGTTATGAAAAAGAAGATCCCACTTAGGAGAGGAAGTGTGTTCTGGTGGTGGAATATGTTACCTATCACTACTACTAACCTCCCCTTTATAGAAAAGTGAGATACACTGTTAGTAGTTACAAGAATAGTAATAACTAAACTAGAAGCAAACTGGAAATAAGGTACACATGCACTTGTGTGGCTAGGGTTGCTTTACTGTGCTGACAACTTTTGTACATGCAAGTTGCTATCCCTGCTCTCGATGAAGCCTTATCTTCCTAAGGGTTTTCCCGCTCTGCCTTAGCTCAAATTACTCCTGCCTAAGTGTGTCTAAGAACTTCAGTCAGCTCGAAGGATACACTTTGGCAAGTATGTTGAAGAAATACTCTGAGTGTATCTGATATGTGTAACTGGTTCATCTGCATGGCTTAAGATGATACGTCAATTTCAGAGACCTAAAGACATTTGTTAGCCCTTTAGGTCTTATGGGTTTGTCACTTCTCTGCCCTTTGTTAGCTGACTCCATTATCAGGTTACAAAGTTTTTCATTCATTTTGGACTTTATCTTTTGCAAAGCAAGACTGTTTTGGCTAAGAAGATATACAACATATCTGAGGCGTTATCCTCAGATATGTGAACACTTAGTAAGTCCCTTAGAACCGTTGTTCTTCCATTCAGTGGCTTTTGACTCTGACTTCTCTAAGGTTAACTCAAATGTGTTTTACCTTTGAGTCATTTGGATAGCTGATGATGATCAACTGTGTTGATCATTTAGTCAAGGGGTAAACTTTGCTCTTTGGTTTCCGTGTTGACTCTATCAGAGAGAGAGTTGGATCTCTGATGTGATTAACTATCCTTAACTTAGGTTGATTTAATGTTTCAAATACTTGTGAAGGATAATTTAGTCAGAATTTGACTCAATAATCTCCCCATATTTAAACATAAATTTAGCCTAAGTTTTATCTGAAGTAAGTGAGCATAACGGCTTCTTCTTATTTTCTGATTTATAATCAAGACTGGAAAATATAAACTTTTGATTCTAAGGTGGTCTAAGTTTTTCAGAGATAAGTGAGCATAAAGGCTTCTTCTTACACTTTGATTTACACCAAGTTTATATGTATCTATTTAAGTGGTCTATGTCTATCAGAGGTAACTAGGCAAACAGGCTTCTTCGTACGCTCTGAGTTACACCGATAATCTACATATAAATTTAAATAGATGTCTGATTTCTTAAGCGTTCTTCAGATGCTTGGCTTCATCCTTAAGCTCTTTCTTGGGTCTTGTATGTTACAGAGACTCCAAGCCTTGGAGCTTCTCCTTGAAAAGGATGCCAGGCTCTTTCTTGATTGGAACCTAATCTTCCATTTTAGGGTTGTGTCCTTTTAGTCTCTGATTTTGGTAATATCAGAGACCAATGGAAGGATCAGGTTATGAGGTATGATACTTGTAGTTTTTACTAGGTCTTCAGGGTTCAGGGAGATTTTAGGAATCAGTCTTGAGGAACTTGGTTCAAATAAAGGGTTTGTGCGGAGTGTGTAGTTGTTAGTAGTGACTAGTATACTATTTTACAACTATACATTTAAACACAAAAGATAGTGGTATCAATCTATCACTCTTTCTCTGATCTTCTTGTTGCTTCTGATTCTTTTTAATCCCTGATGTATCAGTGGCCTGGGTTAAGGTTTCAGCTGTGCTGCTAGTGCCTTCTTACCCTTGGTCAACTTCTGCATTAATATCCCTGAGTTACAACTCAAACCTGTGAGGTTGCTGAAGCAAAACAGAGTTTAGAAGTCTTGAGTTTGACAAGTTGATTTATACCAAGCTTTCCAGATTGAAGAACTCTAGAGTCCCTATGTTTTCAGCTACCTTTGATGATAGACTATTCTAAGTGAATCAGAGACTGTTTTCTTAGCTTTTTCTGATTAACAGTCTCCATGAATAGCCTAATTTCAACAAAGAATAGTCTTTGTTGTTGGTGTCTTTAGGTGCAAAATTTTGAAGTATAAGGGGTTGTCTCAATTTTTGACACTCCCTGATGAACTTGATGCACATTCCCTGAAGACATCTCCTCATCCCTAAGTTCTTCCTTCTTCCAATTACTTCTGTTGCTCCAATTTGCACTTAAGCATCATGCTTCTTTCTCTCCCTTGGTAGCTCCTGATAGTAACCATAACCACACTTATAGATGTGTGTCCTGGTACACAGATTCTCATGAGATCCATTGACTCTGTAGTTTTCAATATGAAAACGTTTATTCAGACAAGTTGTCTATGTAAATTTTTTGCTCTTGTATAATGGCACCCATAAGGAAATTTTACCTTAAGGTGTGGGTGAGTGGGCTGGAAAAGAAGCATTTGAAGCTTCTCGCTATACAAAGGAGTGAGGAACTACTCAATTGTATAGACAAGAGGTGAATAGAAGGAACGGGAAAAACTGGTTTGGTGGGGTCTTTGTTGAGGATCGGGTTTGAACAGTGTATGTTAATGTTCAAGCTCGTTTGGTATTATTTTTCATCTTTCAAGAACTGTTCTAGATCATGGGAGTGATCCACCCGCTCTGATACCACTTGTTGGTCTGATATATTTGTGCAACACCATGAATTGTATGAACAAAAGCTTGAGCAAATGATAATAACTTATGTTCATTATAAATAAAATCATGGTTACACAATCTTGACCTGAAACAACTAATAATACCCACTTGTACATTACAACAGTGGCCTGGGTTGAGGTGAAAGTTGTACAAGGGATAGTTGCGGAATACTATCCCTAGAAATGACAAATGTTTCTCTTCAAGTTATGAAGAGGAAGATCCCACTTAGAAGAGGAAGTGTGTTCTAGTGGTGGAATCTGTTACCTATCGCTACTACTAACCTCCCTTTTATAGAAAAGGGAGATACACTGTTAGTAGTTACAAGAATAGTAATAACTAAACTAGAAGCAAACTGGAAGTAAGGTACAAGTGCACTTGTGTGGCTAGGGTTGCTTTATTGTGCTGACAACTTTTGTACATGCAAGTTGCTTTCCCTGCTCTTGATGAATCCTTATCTTCCCAAGGGTTTTCCCGCTTTGCCTTAGCTCAAATTACTCCCGCCTAAGTGTGTCTAAGAATTTCAGTCAGCTCCAAGGATATACATTGCAATTATGTTGAAGAAATACTCTGAGTGTATCTGATATGTGTAACTGGTTCATCTACATGGCTTAAGATGATAAGTCAATTTCAGAGACCTAAAGACATTTGTCATTCCTTTAGGTCTTAGGGGTTTGTCACTTCTCTACCCTTTGTTAGCTGACTCCGCAAGTTGCTTTCCCTGCTCTCGATGAATCCTTATCTTCCCAAGGGTTTTCCCACTTTGCCTTAGCTCAAATTACTCCCGCCTAAGCGTATCTGAGAACTTCAGGCAGCTCCAAGGATACACTTTGCAAGCTTGTTGAAGAAATACTCTGAGTGTATCTAATATGTGTAACTGGTTCATCTACATGGCTTAAGATGATATGTCAATTTTAGAGACCTAAAGACATTTGTCAGTCCTTTAGGTATCAGGGGTTTGTCACTTCTCTTCCATTTGTTAGCTGATTCCGTTATCAGGTTACAAAGTTTTTCATTCATTTTGGACTTTGTCTTTTGCAAAAGCAAGACTATTTTGGCTAAGAAGATATACAACATATCTGAGGTGTTATCATCAGATATGTGAACACTCAGTGAGTCCCTTAGAACCGCTATTCTTCCATTCAGTAGCTTTTGACTCTGACTTCTCTGAGGTTCACTCAAAGGTGTTTTACCTTTGAGTCATTTGGATAGTTGATGATGATCAGCAGTGCTGATCATTCAGTCAAGGGGTAAACTTTGCTCTTTGGTTTACGTGTTGACTCTATCAGAGAGAGAGAGAGTTGGATCTATAATGTGATCATCTATCCTTAACTTAGGCTAATTTAATGTTTCAAATACTTGTGAGGGATAATTTGGTCAGAATTTGACTCAACAATGATTTTGGACAAGCTGCATATATTCTAGGAATCAAGATCTACAGAGATAGATCTAAGCGGTTGACTGGAGTTTGTCAAAGTTCATACATTGAAAAAATCTTGAAAAGATTTCATATGGAGAGTTCCAAGCGTGGAACTATCTCAATGC
The DNA here is from genome assembly GCA_021014915.2 of Artemisia tridentata subsp. tridentata. Taxonomy (NCBI): domain Eukaryota; kingdom Viridiplantae; phylum Streptophyta; class Magnoliopsida; order Asterales; family Asteraceae; genus Artemisia; species Artemisia tridentata. Next base: position 271,939,448 of record CP139504.1, read on the forward strand.
AAGTAAAACTTGAGCTGAGAAAATCTCAAGGACCCTCAACACCTGCAGAGGTGGAATGCATGAAGAATGTTCCTTATGCCTCGGCTCTAGGATCAATCATGTATGCGATGAGGTGTACTTGACCTGACGTTGCGTTCGCTCAGAACTTAACTAGTCGATTTCAAGTAGACCCAGGAGAAAGTTATTGGACTGCTATGAAGAACATACTGAAGTATCTCAAATATACTAAAGATATGTTTCTTATTTACCGAGGAAAACCAGATGAAGAGCTCAAGGTTACCAGTTATACTGATGATGGGTGGCAGACCGACAAAGAGGATACAAAATCGTAAACCAGATACGTTTTCGTTCTAAACGGAGGTGCTGTAGTGTGGAAGAGTGCTAAGCGAAGCATTACAACGATGTCTTCTATAGTAGCTGAATACTCTGCTGCTTCAGAAGCTGCAATGGAAGCAATTTGGATAAGAAAGTTTATTTATGAGCTTGATGTAGTCCCCACCAATAAAGAGCTTATGGAGATGTTATGTGACAATACTAGCGCATTAACTCTCGCCAACGAGCCAGGAGCTCAGAAAGGCGCCAAACATTATAAAAGGAAGGTTCACTATCTCCGAGAGGGTATCACAGATAATGAAGTTGTTCTTAACAAAGTTCACACAGATGAAAACTAGCTCATACGTTTACTAAGGCGTTGCCTTTAACCAAACATAATGAACATGCTAGTAATATTGGTCTTCGTTCAGTTAATAGTCTCATGTAAATCTGTTTTATTTTTTAGTATTTGGATAATGGGATATTTCAAACAGTTATTATTTTGGTGATTAATATACATGGTACTTGAATTTTTTCATTCATATATTAATTGTGTCCTATATTTGTATGTTTAATTCATGAGTATTTTATTGTTTTTATTTTAGTCTAAATTTGTTCACTGTTGATCAATAGTACGAGAGTGTTATTGAACTAAGACAAATGTGAGTGTTTTGGTAATATATCACTTGTGTGATTGATATTAAAAGGATTGCCGCCAAACTCATATGTTATCCACATGCTATGGATATTGGACTTCCCCAAACCTACGATTTATCACTTTATTGATCAGCGTCGTTAAATGATAATTCGCAAGTGGTTATTCTTATTTATCCTTAGACTTGAGATGCAAGCAAGTTTTGCATGCGTGGATATTTCTTCTTGATTATAGTTAAACGCTATCCTGAACAAGATGGTTATAAGGACTATTTTTGGAAGCGATGTGAAGCACATGAATGATACGTGTAGTCAAGATAGAATTTGTTCCTGCACTGGTCTTCTGGAGTATGATACTACTGGGCCCCTCGCTGAATTAATTAGATGTTTGCATGGCCGTGCCGAAAGTGTAAATCAAGATAGTACTTGTTTTACGTTTGGTAATCTGAATTAATTTCTAAAACGAGAAACAAAATAGTTAAACAAAATGGTATGACTTATATGCATAACCATAGTTTAACGGTATCTGGAACAAAGGGGTGCATATTTATAAGTCATTTAACTGAGCAGCTTTTCAAAACCACACTCAGGTATTTTGGGAGCAATGTGGTGTTGCTAGATGCTTAACATTATTAGTATGAATTATCTGGTTATGACTTATCGCAAGTGGGAGCTATTGGTTATGCTCAAAGTCTAGTCGATAATTTGTGCGGCCGAGAATACGTGAGCCTAATGGGGTATACACGTATACACCGAAGAATATGTATTTATTAATATTATTAGTTTTATTAAGTCACAAAATGAATTAACGGCCGTTAGTTAACTGTTAGTCGTGTAACTAATTATCGGGCATTCTAATTTACTCGTAACGGACTAGTTAAATTATTTGAAGAAAAAATAAGCCCATTAAAACCTTGTGGGTTTGGGGGCCGATCGAAAAAAGGTCCAAAAGGGGGTGTTTTGTTTACTTAAAAGTTAAGTTATTATTATGGTAAGGGACTAAACGTGAAAATGCACAAACATTACCCCACGATTCTCTCTCTATGCGACAAAAATAAACCCTAACAACCCTTAATCTCTTTCATCCAATCTGCCCTATAATTGTGTTTCTTCTTCAACGATTTGTAATAGTAATGATTACATTCATGTTTTATCATCTACTTGATCAAGTTTGCTGCAATAAAAACATTGTTATTAGGGATTTTTGGACCTGTAGTCTTTTTAGGGTTTTTTCAATCGCTTTTTTTTTTTTTTGATCACACCTTTTGTTCCTTTATTATTAGGTCGGTTAAGCATTAATCCTATAGCTTGATAGGTTGCAGGATTGTGTTTTAGTCGATTTAACATACCCTGGTCGATCATCATCATGGGAGCAGGTTAGGATTTGGATCGCAACTGTATAAAACCTTAACTGTCTAAGTTAGGGTTTACCTTTCTTACTTGGTCGATTTCATTGTTATTGTTGTACGAGGGTTTGGATAAGGTGACATTTTGTTTGGTTTGAATGGTGATAGGAACGGGAGAGGAGAATAAGTATTCGTTGACGAATGTGACTGTAAGGAAATAAAAGAAGTCACGTAGGAATGCTACCATGAACGATACTAGTAACCCTGCTGTAGTGGCGAACACTTCTTCTCTTGTTGTGACTCATAGGGCTGATAGTGTTGATTTGAATGCCACTCAATTAGGCGCTATGACACCAGCTCCTTCTGTTCAGGTGAATGCAACCGAGCGTGAGGTTCATGTGGAGCCGGTTCCACATGCTTCAGGTCTTAAACATGCTTCAGATCCTAGTATAGCGACTGACAATCAGACCAAATCTACTAAAAGTAAGCATGATTATATTAATGTTTTGTTTGGTGTGTCGCCTAAAACACTAAAGGATATTGATGATTTCACTAAGGGTTGTGAAGCTGGTACATATTCGGTGTGGGCTGAATTGGAAAGTGATGTTCAAACTATGGTTATAGAGGCTATTTGTGATTTGTCGGAGGATTTTAATGCTGAAACAATTGCTAAATCTACGACCCCTAAACCTACTTATGAGTCTCCTATTGTCCAAGCTGTGGACATCAATGCTAATGCTCCATCCTATGCTGGAGCTACGGGTTTCAGGGATAATAACCATTCTAAAATTGATACTAATTTTCGTCCCCTGGTTACTGAACCCGTATTTGAAGGTGTTAAAATCTCTATTCCTTGCAAAGTGGTTGAAAAGGTTAGTTCTCGGTTGGAACACACCTTGTATGGCTATTTTATTGGAAAGTGGATGGCGTTTCTAGTTGTTGAATACTATGCTAGGAATAACTGGGCGAAACATGGCCTGAAAAGGATTATGATGAATTCCAAAGGCTTCTTTTTCTTTAAATTTGATACACAGACTGGTTTAGAAGCTGTTTTGGAAAGTGGTCCGTGGATGATACGTAAATCTCCAATAATTCTCAAGAAATGGTCTACGGATACTAGTTTGTGTAAGGAAGAATTGACTCGCATCCCGGTATGGGTTAAATTGCATGATGTTCCTATTCAAGTTTTTGAAGAGGATGGTATTAGTTTGATTGCTACATTCATTGGTAAACCTGTTATGCTTGATTCTTACACGAGCTCTATGTGTAAGGATTCGTGGGGTAGGAGTAGTTTTGCTAGGTGCCTTATTGAGGTCAGTTCTGAGGCTGAGCTTGTGGAGGTTGTTACTATTGGTTTTCCTTCACTTTCTGGGGAGGCCTCCCAGGTGTAATATATGCAAGATATTTGGTCACATTCATGATCAATGTCCTAAACAGGTGGTGAGTCCTCCTATTGTTCCACATGTTATTACTCCTACTGTGGTGTTGAATCATGACGGTTTCCAAACGGTGGGTAAGGAAAAGAAGAAGGGTAAAGCCAAGTCTACTAATGGAAGTCAGTTTGTTGGTCCCTCGGTTAAACAGTTCAGATATGTTCCAAAGGCGGCAACTAGTGAACCTAAGAAGGGAGCTACTACTATGGGTAATGCATCTAAATCGTCGTCTATGTTGAAGTCTACTGGCAATTCCTCTAAGGAAGATAATATTACTACATCTAATTCGTATTCTGCATTGGTGAATGATGAAGAAGAAGATGTTGAAAATGTGTATGATGAATCGGCTAACTTATTTACAAATCCAAATACAGGTGAAAGTTCATCTTTCGCAGTACCTGCTGGTTAGCTTGTTTCAGTTGATTTTTTCTAGGTGCATCTTTTGTTTCTAGAGTTGTAAGTGCTTATGGCATGTTATAAGAACTAGGTTTAAGTGTTTATCAAGCTTCTTAGCTTGAGGTTAATATGGTACTTCATCCATATTCCATTTGTACTTAACTTTTTTTAATTTTAATATATTTACCGGGGTAACCCTTTACAAAAAAAAAGTTATTATTATGGTATGTGTACCTAATAATAATTACTCAAGGACTTAAACGCAAGATTGAATGATCAAAACGCAAGACTAGAACCTTCCATGGGGGGGGGGGGTCGGCCGAATGACTAATCCAAGAGGGATTAGGAGTGCAAAACTTTTCCAACAAGTTTAATCACTATATAATAAATCCTTGTGATTCATTATTTGCTAGCCATTATTTTTCCTTGCACTCCTAAACCCTAAGCAAAAATCCGGACACATTTGTGCCCTAGCAAAACCGATCGGTCCCCCTTTTACAAAGGGTTTCGATCGTAATTCACAAAGCCAAACAAACCCTAGCTCGGTTCGTGTTTATTGGTGACGTGTACTAGCATACGCGTATTCTTGTGACGTGTATGTATGCTTTGATAGAGTCAATCTATTTTGATTGTTAGTTTCGTTCTAAGTGAAGTAAAGATTGAAGATTTAAAGATTCGCTACTTGTCTTAGTAATTCATGTATCGAGGTTGGTAATTAAGTGTTAATTATTTATGTGTTAATTTATTTGCATCAAGCTAGATCTATTCCACTGCGTACTCGTGGTGACTAATGGTAAAAATAGTTGTAAAATCCCAACATATTTAAACTTCGCTGGATGCCCCCCTGATCACGTATCCTAGCTCTGCCACTCCTCATAACCCTAAACTAGTCTAAGATATATACCATCAACCACTCATCTTCTTTCTTTGTGATTTTCTGGCACTCAACTACTTCTAGTTTTCTTATAAAAATATAACATACCTTGCAAATCATGACAGCTTCCAGGTGAAAAATTCAGTTATATTCAAATAAAAGAGCGTTGTTACCCACCCAAGCAGTACTCCAAAATACTTTCTTTTCTCCGCATCTATTTTTCATCTATAATGGAAGGGAAGATTGATATGAATTTTAAGAAGCTCTGTTAAAAGTTAATGATTACATCTAAGATCGAGTGGCATTATGTATAGTAGGAACAGGGAAATATGAAGCCACCTTCATTTTCTTAAATTAACTCATAATTTGACACCATAAAAGCATCGAACTCTACGATAAAGAACAACATCAGCATTTTACAAGCATAACTAAAAAAAAAAGGGAAGTTAAAATCCCAAATCTACTCAAACCACAAAATGAAATAAACACATCTACCTCCAAAAATGTTTTTATTTAAAGGTCAAATTAAACATGAATCCATTTATGCAATCCTTTTTTTCCCTCTAATTAGTTCTAAATTTCAGGAATATACCTCTACTCATCCCGTTAGTTATGTGCTTAAAGAGAAAGAACATGGAATGAACATGGATTAATAAATTAAAACAAGGACAATCTGTTTACAATAAACCTGGATACTGGCCCTCTCTATTCTCTATTGGAAGTTGGTATCTTATCTTCATCACAATCAAGCAAGATTGGCCTAATGGAATGAACATGTCCAATAAGTAAGTGAATTTGATATAAAACGGTTTTATTGATACTTATAATTTTTTGTACAAATGTATCTAGTACATACCAACCTGAAATAAACATGGTTCAACAATTTGAACTACCAATGCAGAGAGGATATTCATGAGGCTGAAGTGCACCCTGTAGATGTTTCACAGCACTGTCATAATATACAAAACCCATGAACCAGAACTCGTGATCATCAACTGATATAACTTGGATATACTTTTCAGCAGGATTCGTTTTGCTTTTCGAAGGCTGGATAGCTTTGAGTTGAAGTAATGGGATGAGCACCTAAGGATAGTGAACGGATCAAGCATGATAAAACATTTGGATAGAACTCAAATCTAATAAAGTATGTAACAGTTGGCATTACATGTAGCTTTACCAAGAGCTTGAATATAAAACAAAAGTTTTAACATATCATTTCCGATAACCACAGAATATGGTAACTACGTTCAACTGAAACAAGTTAATCAAATAAGTCCTATTTGAATGAAAATTTGCAACTTACAGTTGCTAGAAATATTTATGTAGTGATTGTAACATTGTGTATAGAGTGAAGAATTTCCAACATTTGTTTCTTGCATTCATAACAAGCTATAAAAAAAGAAGAGATAAAAATTTGTCTGTCCCAATAAATTTATTTAATTTAGGCATGTTGAAATATAAAATGCTAAATAGAGTTAACCACTTTCTAACCTGTTATACTGTTTTATACTGTATCTTGTTATTCATGTGTGTATGTTCATTGAAACAGAGGCTCATACAGTTGGTTTATCATACATTGTGTAAAAGTATTATTGCGTATATTTATAGATATTTGTTGAGAAATCTTGACAATACTTATAGATCCATGAATCCTAAACCAGGTGGGTAACTCTGGATGAGATCCATTGTATCTTCATACTAGTGATAAAAAACGGATCTCTTATCTTGTCTCTAAAATGTAGCTAGTAGTAAGAACTAAAGAGTTTGGAGTTATGCTACGACTTGTGCCTTGGATTCTAACAATAAACTTTGTTGATGGGAGCTGTGAGTGTCCCACATATGATGAAGCATTAAAAAAATAGTAGGACATGTGAAACTCAGTACTGTTATCTTGGATACAAACTTTAGCGCCTCAAGATTACAACCTATGATAAATATGGAACTCAGTAGATGGTTATACTTTAGGTTTATAAAAATAAATATGGAAGAACCGGAGTCTATAAGAGTGCACGTACGGTGCAAGCATGTTATAGAGCTCGAGAGCCGCCTATGACGGCGCAATACTGCACCGCAACGGGCATTATGGCCGCTCCATAGGTGCCCTTGCCATCCCAACAACGGCAAATTTCTTTTTTCTAAATGATAGTTTTCACATATTTAAAACCTACTTTCCCAATAAATAAAACCATACAAACAACCTAAAACACTCAACTTTCTTCCCATTTCATACACTTTCTGTTAGCATTGATTTTATGCTATTTTGAAGTGATGGTCATTTGACATCTTGAAACAAAGTATTATGTATAACATGTTGTAAGTAAAGTGGGCTTGTAGCATTAGAGCTATTAAGGTGTCATTTGTTTAAGTGTAATGTATATACAAAGCCCACTACATGGTCCAAGTCAAAGCCCACACATATCCATGTGTTGGCTGTGTAATTCGTATAAACACACACACACACATCTCATTTAACAAGTGCCTCATTTTAGATAAGAAAAAGAGTGTGTGTGTGTGAGAGAGTAACACCCAAGTCTTGTATTATTTTCTTTCTTGAATATAATCATTTGACTTGAAATTTATACATAAGATCCACATACTACTCTTGTTCTATTATTGTGTTTGTGAGTGTCATCATCTAGTTTGCTTGTGTGTGATAAAGAGGAAGCTCTCGGTGTTCATTCCAAGTGAAGATCGAAGGATTACAAGTGGTATACATAGAGCAAGGTTTCAAGGTAGGATTCTTGTTTGTGTTCGGTTCCAAAAACAACCCTTGTAACGTTTTCTATCTAAAAACGCTACAATCTTTGTTTTTCTTGAACGTCATACGCAAATCAAGATCAAGTAAGTTGTGTTTGTTTGGTGTTTATTCGAAGTGGGTCTTCAAGCTACTGTGATTATTCACTTGTGTACACTTGTGGAATCTTGGTTTTGGTTTGTTCTTCATTTTCTAGATCGACAAGAATCATTAACAATTCTTGTATAAGAATTGTTTTGATTATTTTAAGTGATTGAAGTGAATTATTGAAGTTAGTAATAGTTAGTAAAAAGTGGCAGAAAGTTTACTGACAAGTATGGGGAGTTGCATGGGTAGAAGCTAAAAGTCAAAAAGTGGGTGAGATTTGGTCAAAATCTGCGTTTTATCGCAATTGAAGAAAAGCAGCGAGTTGTCGCAATTCGCAGTGTGTTATCGCATTCTTGTATGAGAATTGCGATAGGTGTCGCATTTGGCCTTATCGCATTTGGCCTTATCGCAGTTGACATCGCATTTTAGCTCTATCGCATTTGACCATATCGCAGTTGACAACTTAGAGACTTATCGCAATTGTTATCGCATTTGAAGTCTGAGAAGCTTATCGCAGTTCTGTCCGAGATATCCATCGCAGTTCTGTCCGAGATACATTACCAATTGCGATATCGGACAACAAAGAATTTTTAGCAGTTTTCAGAGTTGTCATTTTCAGTCCCTGTACTTTCTAGCAGCCTTTGGGAACTTCCAGAATTGGCAGTTTTGGCCCTCGTACTTGTGTGAATTGAGTTCAAAGTTAAATAACTTTTAAGGATTTGATTCGAACGTAATTTCGTCAACTCGAAAGTGAACTCGGTATTAGAGTGTAAAATACTTCGACAAACGGATATCTACTCTCTTGTATTAGAGTGTTAGATTTTATATAAATTGCCAATTTATATAAATTGGATATATTTCTATCTTAATTGACATTTTGCCATAATTTATATAAATTGTGGTCAAAATAGAAATTTCTATAGAAGTTGTCATTTTATCTAAATTACAATTTACATAATTTTGTCGAAATTGTAAACTTTTGACTTTGTCTTAATTATACTCTAATCAAATTTTGTAATTTTATTTAAATTTGTTTCGTTCATCTACACCTACAACTTCAATGATCATCATCAACAAATCAAGGCTTCACAACAACATCAACCAAGTTCAACCGTCAACAACAACGTCTCCTACTTTGTTGCAAAGATCCTAAATCCACTTTATCATACACTATATTTTAAAGATGACTACACAACAAGGCATTCATGCCGCAGGTTCAGAAAATCGACCTCCAATGTTGGAAAAAGGTGGTTACCTTCCATGGACGAGTCGTATGCTTCGATATATGAGATCCAAACCTAATGGACAAGGTATACTCTTGGTTAACTCCGTCAAAAAAGGTCCATTCCAGCCTGGTGAGATTGAAGAAACAGCTGGAAACCCTACTGCAGAACCTCCCGTCGATCCAACGTACAAAATCAAAGAGGAATCGGATTACACTGAAGCAGATTGGAAGCAAATTGAAGCTGATCACCTAGCAATGCATCTAATCCAACTTGGTCTACCACAAGAAATATTTTGTGCTGTAGATAGCTGTGAAACTGCCAAAGAAATGTGGGATCGAGTTAGACGTCTTTGTCATGGTACAGAAATTGGCATTCAAGAAATGGAAAACAAGCTTCTGACAGAATGGGAGAAGTTCACAGCAACACCAGCTGAACAGATTGAATCTTACTACACACGGTTTTGTACTCTAATGAATGAGTTGATCAGAAACAATTTGGCACCTAAACAAATTGTTCAAAACATCAAGTTCATCAACAACCTTCTAGAAGAATGGGGACGATATGTTACTATTGTCAACCAAACTAAGAATCTTCATGATGTGAACTACGATCAACTCTATGACTTTCTCAAACAAAACCAAGCAGAGGCAAATGAAGTCAGAAAAGAGAAACAAGCAAAACAACAAGATCCTCTTGCACTCATAGTCCAATCATCTACACCTGCAACAGTCAGTGCACAACCATCATCATCATCATCCACTCAGAAATTCATGCAACAACAGTATATTCCACAATCACCATTCTACCCACAACAACAACATGTAATCCCACAACAACAATACCCACAACACCCAGATCAAGACGATCAGGATGAGTCAACTGCTGCTTTGACTCAAGCTTTTGCTTACCTATCAAAAGCATTCCAAGGACGTTACTCCACACCCACTAACAACAATCAACGAATCTCATCGAATACTCGCAACAAGCAGATTGCACAGCCGAGTTTCAACATGGGACAGCAAAGACAGATGGTTGGGGGATATGGGAATCAGCAGGGATATGCTCCAAGATTTCAGATGGGTAATCAGAATGCAGGGCAGTATGTTGGTAATCAGATGGGTCAGTATGCAGGGAATCAGAGGGGTACAACTGTTGGTAATCAAAGGGTACAGAATGCTGGGAATCAGTTTGGGAATGTTGCTCAGGGAGCTGGGAATAGAAATCAGGGAAATGTGATGAAGTGCTTCAACTGTCAGGGTATTGGTCATATGGCTAGGAACTGTCCAGACAAGCCGAATAAAAGGGATCCAGCGTATTTGCAGAAAGCATTAATGTTGGCAAACAAGGAAACAGCTGGGCTTCAGTTGAGTGCAGAAGAGAATGACTTCATGGCTATTATGGATGCTTCAGAAGATCAAGAGGACATCGATGCAAACTGCATTTTTATGGCAAATCTCCAGGAGGCAAAGTACGACACAGACTCAGAAGCACCTCCTGTTTTTGACACTAATGCGGTTTCTGAGGTACAACCATATGCTACATGTCACAATAATGAAATGTTTGATATGTCACCTCAAAATGAACAGCATCCTGAGACTCCTAATCTCATTTATGATACATACATGGACGAACCAAGTTGTAGTAATACTAATTTGGTAACTCCAGATATGGATCCTAATGAAGAATTCGAGTCACAGCATACTGATAATGATGAGGAAACACGTGCTATGTTTGAATCATTATTGCAAAATTGTAGTGTAGAAATAGAAAAGGTCAAAAAGGTCAATCGCGATGTTAAGGCCGCGAATGAAAAATTGACCACTGAGCTTGAGAGGTATAAGGTGAATGCAAGAGCTTATGATTTTCATAACAAAAAACAGTCAGACCTTGAGGTTAGCTTAAAAGATTCTGAGTTAAGAGAGAAACGTTTACAAATCAAATTTGACACCCTAAATGTTAAATTGAATAACCAAATTAAATCTCTAAACAAGGAAATTTCTGAACTAACCAACCAGCTTTCAAAACAAAAATCAACTTATTCCAATCTTGAAAAAGAAAAGAAGGAGTTGAATGAAAGGTTTTCAAAACGTGAAAAGGATCTTCTTAAAGAGATCAATGAAAAAAAGGAAACCATTGCAAAGTTGGATGATTTGCTTGTAAAAATGGGTCATTCTGCACAAACAGTTAACTTGTTAATAAACGATCCAAACCCGATTTTACATACATTAAAAAAGGTGGCTATCGGTTATGAAAACCCTTATATTCTCAAGAAAGCTCAGAAAGAACAGAATGTGCTTTTTAATGGTAATTTAATAAATGCTATCCATGACCCTCCTTCGGGTAATGATTCTAGCGAAACGATTGAGCTGGCAGAAGAGAGTCGAAAGAAAATGCGACAATTGAACAGAGAAATAAAACCCATTAACTATAATGAAGTTAACAAACTTGCTGGGGTTCATCTTGTTAAAAAGGAGTCACCTCTATTTTTTCAAAAACCAGTGGTTTTCACAAGACAAAAAGCTGTCTCAAAACATCTGCCTAACATCGAACAAATGGCATCTAAAAACACTTATGATTCAAGTGCAGCTAGACTATATTTGGTTGATCTTAAACAGAGAATTGAGAAACTTCAACGTATTGTGGCTTCCAAAATTAACAATAACAAGTTTGAATGGTTTCCGGGTGTTCAAGATGAACTGAAAAAGATTTTTGAAAAGGAAATTAATCCACATGTTGCTGCAATCTATGCGGTTGTTCAAAATGTGGAAAATAATCTTTTAAAAAGTCTGCAGAATTTGTTAAGGACCACAAATCCTTAGTGAAGGAAGCTAATGAATACTTGGAACATATAAAAGTTTTGGAAAAGCAAAATGACTCTCTCTCCTTTGAAGCTCTATCAACCGATATTATGTCCATTATTTTCCAAACATATTCTGTTGAGGATGATGAAACACTTCGAGCTGAGACTTCTCAAATTGTTGAAAAATATGAAAAGGCGCTTTTGAAACTTGAAAAACAAAATTGCACATATTTTAAACAACTTGATACAAAAAAGGAAGAATGCAAGTATGACAAATTGTCGTATGAGCGCTCTTACAAAAATATGCAAGATCAAATCAATCTTTTGAAGTCTCAACTCGAAAGTCAAAAAGGGAAGGGTGAGGAAACTACGGGTATTGCACCATCAACCCCCTTGCCTAATGAGAAACAAAAAGAGAAAGCTGTTGTTAAGAACACTAATGTTATAGCACCTGGCCTTTATAGGATTAGTCCCACTACTGCGTCTGCCTCTACATCTAAAACATATAGGGCGATAGACAAAAGTAAGAAAGATACTCCAAATGAGTCTAGGAATGCTACCACCACATCTAAGGACAACAACAAAAATTCTAATGAGTGTGCCTTACCTTCTACAGGAATAGAAAGCAACTCTAGGAGCAAAAGACAGTCTAGGAGCAATAACAAGAAACCTAGTGTCTCGCCTGTTTCTGAGAGTGCATGCAAGAAAGTAGAAGAACACCCTAGGAATTTACCGCTTTCCAAGAAGAAACATGTATCATCTAGTTGTAATGATAAGACTCCTGTTTCTAATGCATGTAATGATTCTGATTGTTTAATGCAAAAGAAATCTTTGTCTGTAAATGCTTGTGATGATAATGTTTCTAATGATGTGAAAAAGAATGATATGCCTGAACAGAAAAAGGTTCCTTTAGTAACCAAGGCTAAGTCTAGATATATTCGAAAACTTATTGCAAAAGCTAGAAAAACCACTAGCAGCCTATTGCCTAAGGATCACTCTAAGTTTTGTGCATGGAAACCAATGGGTCGAATGTTCACACTTAAGAATGGCACATTAGAAATAGTTCCCAATGCATCTCAGGAAACCAGTTCTAAGTGTAATTCACCTGTTTCATCTAACCCACTGGAACCAAATGTTAAACGGTTTCCATATACAAAATCATCTGTTCTTCGCAGGTCATTGAAATTTGTCTTTGGATCGTCGACTCGGGTTGCTCCAAGCACATGACCGGGAATCTGAAGCTGCTGATCAACTTTGTATGGCAGTTCATGGGGACTGTACGTTTTGGGAATGATCATGTTGCAGCTATTCTGGGTTATGGAGATCTTCGGTTTGGAAATTACTTGATCACTCGGGTTTACTATGTCGAAGGGTTGGGACACAATCTGTTCTCAGTCGGACAGTTTTGTGATGCTGATTTAGAGGTTGCTTTTAGGAGAAACACTTGTTTTGTCAGGAATTTGGTGGGGAATGATCTCTTAATTGGGAATCGTGGCACCAATCTCTATGCAATTGACATAAACCAAATGGCCTCTTCATCTCCGATTTGTCTCATGACCAGGGCAGGCGAAACAAAATCCTGGTTGTGGCATAGACGTTTGTCCCATCTGAACTTTGACACGATCAACAAGCTTGCCAAAGACAACATCGTCTCCGGTCTTCCTAAATTTAAATACACCAAAGAACACCTATGTCCATCATGTGAGCAAGGAAAGAGCAAAAGAGCAACATATAAACCTAAACCCGTACCTAGTTCGGTTGATAGGTTGCATTTGTTGCATATGGACTGATATGTGTCTAAATACACATATATTTTATATTGTTTAACCTCACAAAAAACGACCAAAAACACACAAATGACCATATAAATGTTACAAATATCATTGAAATGTGTTTTTATGTGATTCAGGTACAAAAAGATTGAAAACAAGTGAAAAGCATGTAAAGTTCACAAAATCGTCAATTTCAGTCCCTGAAGTATCACCAATTTGCAAAACTAGTCCCTGAAGGTTTAAAATGAATGAAAAGTCAACTTAAGTCCTTGGACAATCAAACTTGTTCAAAATAGTCCCTGGATGAAAGTTTTCTACAAATGGCAGCTTTTACCCCTCAAAATCCAAAATTGACATAAAAGGTCCTTGGAAGTTTTAAAAATGGAAATTTACAATTATGGTCCTTGTACTAATGTTAATTGGCAGGTGTGATCCCTGGAATGAAGTTTGGAAGTTTGTCACATCAGGCCCCTCAAGTTTCAGAAATTACAACTTTAGTCCTTGGGCTTTATAAACACTAAAACCAATCCGGACCCTTTTTTATAATAAAACCCAACAAACAAACCAAGCCCAAAAACCACACAGCCCATTCCACCTTTATTAATAAAACCGGGTTGACTTCGGTCAAACCCACTCCCTCTTCTCCTTCCTCTCTCACCCCGCTAAAACCAGAAACCACCCTCCACCTAGCTGGTTTTCTTCACCACCTCATCACAACAGCTCACTACCTACTCCACCATACCATCTCCTACACTCCTCACACCAGCCTACAATCAATAAATGCATTCCCACACCATCGACACTTCACCTCACTCACAATCCCCTGCTTTTGTTACCCACTCTACCACTTGGCCTCTAAACCTACCAAACATGTCCCCTCCACCTCTATAACAAACCAAGAAGCATTAATTGCTCTCAAACTGCCCAAAGCAGCCTATAACACTTTTGGCGCCAAAAGTAGTTTAAACGGCTAGGATGAATTCAGAGCAATCAAAGGCCAAGATTGCAAGTGGGATTTGACTGGAATGCTAGTGGGAACTCAAAACACTATAAAGATCAAGAGGAGGCAAGAGAAGAAGGCACCTTTGGATTAGCCTAGGTCACGTAGTGATAATTAGTTTACTGCTTTCTTTAATTAATGTCAATTTAATGCTTTCAAGTGTTAGTTTTACACCGACAATGTTAAACTAAACCTTATTTACAGTTTTAATACAAGTTATCTTTTAAATTCATATCTTTCTTATTCGTACCATTTAATTTTCCAAGTCTTTTAAATTATTGTTAATCTTAGTTGTTTAGTGGACTCTTTAAGCTCATATAAGCTCCTGACAAAAGCTTTCAAGCTTTTAGATATATCAAAACAGTTATGATCTTTTAAAATTCATAAGTAGATAAAAATCCAGAAAACAAATGAAAAACCAAAAATAATAAAGTGTTCTTGACAAAACTGCATGGAGCAAGGTTAATTGTGGATTGCCTTTGGTTTAGTGACTCATTGGTAAGCTGAAGGATGTGTTCTGTGGCCTTGGTTCTCAGTTTCAAGCAGGATGCACTTGTGAGCCCCTTTTTACCATTTTTTTGCATTTTACTGTTCTAGCTATTTAATTGCTTGAATCTTTGCATTTTTATGTTTCTTTGTTGTTATTAAGTGTTATTATAGCTTAATATAGGTAGTTTGTTCATTAGATTCACTTGTGCTAAGAAATGGAAAAATCACTCAGTTGAAATACTTATGTGACAAGTTTGTATTTTCTGCTTGTGTGCTTGAAGTTTATTGCTCAATTGATCTTCATATGTGATAATATTATGTTTGGAATCAGGTTTATATACAAATTCATTGAATACTTTGAAATTCATGTGACAAGTGAAAATCGAAGGGCTGTTTGGATTTGTTATGATTTAGGACCATGAGGTTGTTTGTGTTGTTTATTTCTGTGTATACTTGACCCATTAGGCCATTTGAGGGATTGACACCCCTTTAAGCTCAGTGGTAATGTGTAAATGGTCAAATTCACCTTCAAATCATCCTCAGTGTTCACTATGGTGTATTTAGGTTTCATAAAATGGATTTGCTGTCTAAATCTATGTTTAGGGTTGTATGTGTCATTGTTCTTGTTTGATGTATGATGCATATGGCCTAAATAACTCAGTTCAAGCAATAAATCCAGGTTTTATTAAGTAAATAGTCAAAATTGCTTTTCATCTTTCTTAATTAGCTCACTGTTAGGATTTGAATTGCAAATTTCATCACAGTGATGCATAAGTAGGTTACCTAGCTTAATTTCATCTTATTACAGCCTAATATTACATAATAAATCAGTAGATTAAGATCAAAGTTCATATTAGTCAACTTATGTGTTTTTGTTAAAATGTCAAATTTCATAGGTTGTCAGTTTTGATAGAACTTGTTAATTTTTGTATGCTCTTATTATTAGGTTTTAGCTTACCATCTTTTGGAATGTTCATATTTTGCTGCTTATCTTCATTGGAATATTTTTAGTTTACTTTATTAGCCTAGCTTAACTGCTTATTTGATAGCTTCTTTTTAGTATTTTTCTGCAAAAGTGCCCTGTGCAGGCAGTTTACCCCGTTTTTCATTTGCTTGCACAATCTTTATTAGTTAGCTTTAGCTTGTGTAATTATTGTTTTGTGTAGCCCTTCTGGTCATTAGTTTATGTGTATGCTTATTTTTCAGTTAGTAGCTTATTTAGTCACCTTAATCACCCTCCTTATTTTGTCCCACTTTCTCAGTATACACTGAGAATCAGTGAACTCAGGCCTACTTCATAAGCTCTCAAAAAGCTTATCTGATGGACCTAGCTTGTGAGATTTAGTTCCTTGTGGAGCTTATCTGCCCAACTTAAGGATCCAGTGCTTATTTTCCATGTTGTAGCTCATCTACTAGGGCTGCAACAAGCTTTTTGTTTGTCCCATGTTTCTGAGTGCACCAGCATACTCAGACTTGGGAGGTTTTTCATAAGCTCCTCAAAAGCTAACCAGTGGACCCCACAGGTTGAGCTTGAGCTTTTTGGAAAGCCAACCAACCTGGCTTGCTACTCCCATACTTATTTGGTACTGATGAGCTTATTCTCATAGCTTAATTTGCCTCTTAAGTCAGCAGCAGTTTGCTTGCCTAGCAGCAGGTTGGATTTGGAATTGCTTATTAGCTTATATGAGCTTATTCAGTGAATTCCAGTGCACCATGTTGTATATACTTGTTCATATAACTTGTATATATATTATTTTTCCTTTAGTCTTCTGTGTGGAGCTCATACCAAGCTTTTCCAAGCTTTCACTCAATCCAGTTAAGCCAAAAGCTTAACTCTCTAAGTCATAAGCCCACGAATTGCTTATTTCTTAGTTTGTAAAGTTTTTGTTTTCATTAAACTTGTATATATTCAGTATTTAGTTAGTCCAGAAAAAGAAAGAAAAACCAAAAAGCTCCACTTTAAAGCTAAGTGATAGCTTCTATTTAGAAGCTTAATTGCTTATTAGCTTATTTTTGTTAAGGACATATAGTTTTTAAATTTTTCTTAGCTTTCTGTATTTATTTAATAATTTTGTAAAAAGTTTCAGATTTTTCTTTATTCATTTAATACTTTTAATAAATCAATAATAGTTTTTAGTAATTAATAATAATAAATAATTAATAATAAATAGAATAATTGTATAAAAAAAACATTTTCAGTTTTAAAATTCATTTTATAATATTTTAGATTTTTCAGATTCTTTATTTTATTTATTTAAGTTAATTTTAGATTTTCTTATTATTTAATTCATTATTAAATACATTTAATTCATTTTTAATTTATAATAATTAAGTAAATAGTGTAAAAATTTATTTTAATTTTCTAATAATTTTCTTATCTTTTTAGGATTCCAAAATATGATTTTCACATTTGTGGGAGTTGTATTGGACTGAATTCACTTTTTATTTTGTTATGTTTACGTAATTGTTACGTAAACATACGCGTTTTAGGTTTTTAGGTTTTCTTAACTTTTATATAAATTTATAAATTATAAATAAATATTTTAAGTTTATTTAATTTGCATTTAAGCCCCTAAGGCATGCAAATTCCTACTATAGTTATAATCGTTTTATTTTTGTACGTTTACTTAAATTTAAACGTACGTTTGTATATCGTTTACGTTTTTAGGTTTCTGATTGCACGTTTTTAACGATATAGCTGTGACAGAGCTATCACTATTCACATTCCTAGTGTTAGTCAATCAGATTCCTGTTTTTGTACATTCTCCATTTCAGCACACACATTCGTTGTATTACAGATTTCACACCTCGTTGGGACTTAACGACCCGGGGATATAATTCTATACTCCCATGGATTTAAATTGCATTTGGTCCTAGATTAGTTTGACTTTTATGGTTGACCATTCACAAGTGGTTGAATAATATAAAGATGACTGTTTAGGACCAATCATGGACTTATGTGGCCCGATGAGAGTTCAAAGCATAAATGGGAAGAAGTATATTCTTGTAATTGTTGACGACTATTCAAGATATACATGGGTAAAGTTTTTGAGATCTAAAGATGAAGCACCAAGCACCATCATCGCCTTTCTGAAGCGGATTCAAGTTCTACTTCAAGCTCCAGTTAGGATAGTAAGAACGGATAATGGCACGGAATTTGTCAATCAGGAGTTAAGAACATTCTTTGAAGAAGCTGGTATTACTCACCAGACATCAGCTGTTAGAACTCCGCAGCAGAATGGAGTAGTTGAAAGAAGGAATCGAACCCTTGTAGAAGCTGCTCGCACAATGCTGATTTATTCCAGTGCTCCGTTATTTCTATGGGCTGATGCTGTTTCTACTGCTTGTTTTACTCAAAACCGATCCCTAATCCATCCAAGATTCAATAAAACCCCATACGAACTTGTCAACAACCGAAAACCGGATATTTCTTATCTTCATGTATTTGGCGCTTTATGCTATCCTACAAATGACAGGGAAGATCTGGGAAAGTTGAAGGCTAAGGGTGATATTGGAATCTTCATTGGTTATTCTGAAAACTCGAGGGCATTCAGGGTGTATAACAGGAGAACGAAAAAGATCATGGAGACGATGAATGTAAAGTTTGATGAAATTTCACAAATGGCTTCTGAGAGACTCGCTCTAGAACCCGCGCTTAACCCGATGACTTCCGGACATATCAGTTCGGGACTCGCACCTCAAGGAGCTCAATCAATTCATGACGAACAACCCACAACTCAAGAACTGGATAATTTCTTCGAGTTCATGTACGATGAATACTATGGTGGCGCTTCGAAAAATGCATCTAACCAACATTCCGCTGCATCCACTCAACAACAACCACCACCACCTCCACCAAATCCAGATGCATCCACAACATTTGAAGCTGGCGCACCAACTCCCTCAACATCAACATCATCTACATCTACTCCAGCAACTCCATTCATTGAAATTGTTCTACCAAGAATTGATGAGCAAGAACAAAATAATGCTGTGTTAGACGAAGAAGTCTTTGAAAACCCGTTTGGAACGGAATCTGGTGAATCATCTTCCAGATTACATGAACCGACTAACACACATTTATTCAGTCCAAGGTACCCTTCAACATTACAGTGGACAAAAGACCATCCGATTGAACAGGTTATTGGTGAACCCTCAAGACCAATTCAGACGAGAAAACAGCTTCACACCGATTGCGACATGTGCATCTATGTCTGCTCAGTCAGTCTCATAGAACCTAAGAACATTCGGGAAGCAATGGCAGATAATGCCTGGATTGAAGCGATGCAGGAAGAACTTCTTCAATTTCAAATCCATGACACTTGGGATTTAGTTCCAAGACCAATTGACTAACTAGTCATTGATCTTAAATGGTTATGGAAAAACAAAAAGGATGAAGAAATGAATGTGATTCGCAACAAAGCTCGTCTGGTGGCAAAGGGATACAGACAAGAAGAAGGGATAGATTTTGAAGAGTCATTCGCACCGGTTGCAAGGCTTGAAGCAGTCAGGATTTTCTTAGCTTATGCCACTCACAAGAACATCACGGTTTATCAGATGGACATCAAGACGGCGTTCTTGAATGGAACTCTGAAAGGAGAAGTGTATGTGAGTCAACTAGACGGTTTCGTTGACAAAGATCATCCGGAATACGTCTACAAGCTAAAGAAGGCAATCTATGGTTTGGAACAAGCCCCACGGGCGTGGTATGACGAGTTATCATCTTTCTTGTTGTCAAATAATTTCACCAAAGGAACAATTGATCCAACCCTGTTTACAAGAAAATACAAAAATGACATTTTGATTGTTCAGATTTATGTGGATGACATAATATTTGGGTCCACTAATCTAACACATTCAAAACATTTTGAAAATCTCATGAAAAGCAAATTCGAAATGTCCATGATGGGTGAATTAAAATTCATTTTAGGCTTACAAATTCATCAATCCCCACGTGGTATTTTTCTTAATCAGGCTAAATAAACAATTGAGATTTTGAAAAAACATGGTATGGACAATTGTGACTCTGTTGGTACTCCTATGGTCACTTCACCAAAAATTGGCGCTGACCTATATGGGAAACCCATGGATCCGAAGAAATATCGGAGCATGATTGGTTCTCTCATGTACCTAACTGCAAGCCGACCAGATATTCATTTTGCTGTTTGCTTACTTGCACGGTTTCAGGCAAGGCCTACCGAACTTCACCTCCAAGAGGTTAAACGGATCTTTCGATACCTTCGAAGAACCATTAACATGGGTCTTTGGTATCCGAAGGATTCGGAGTTTACACTAATTGCCTTTTCAGATGCCGATCATGCTGGATGCCAAGTAACAGCGAAAAGTACATCAGGCCGAGTATGTGTCTCTATCTGCGTGTTGTGCTCAAGTCCTTTGGATGAGAACACAACTCACGGATTATGGTTTCTCTTTCAACCGCATACCTTTGTATTGCGATTCAAAAAGTGCCATAGCCATCTCGTGCAACCCAGTGCAACACTCGAAGACCAAGCATATTAGAGTCCGCTATCACTTCATAAAAGAGCACGTTGAAGAGGGTACTGTTGAATTGTTTTTCGTGAAGACTGAATACCAGCTCGCCGATCTATTTACTAAGGCCCTCCCAAAAGAGCGGTTTGAAAACTTAGTTCGTCGAATTGGAATGCGAAGCCTAACTCCCGAAGAGTTAGAAAGTCTTCTCGAATCTTATTGATTTATATCAACAAGCTTCGCATGTAAATATTTTTGTAAATATATACTTGTTAAAATCTATACTGTAAATACAGAAAATTTTAAAAAGCCATAAAAAATATAAAACATCAAAAACCAAAAATATTCTTCTCACGACATGTCTCTCGTCTAATCAATATTCTGTACGTACTTAGAAATGTCATTCAACAATGATACGGGTATTTACAGATGCTTGAGCGGGAGTTATTTTTTTATGTTTTTCTAAAACATGTCGTTCCTCAAATATTCTTCATTACGGCTTTCGTGCATTTCAGTACGAAACCCGCGCTACATTGAATGACTTCTGATTATTTCCGATCAGAACTCGCAATGTTAATGGCGAAAAGCTAAAACCCGTGAGCACTTAATCAAAATTGTTTCCAAAGATTTTTCAAAGTCTTTTTATAAATTTTGTGCTCACAACAACTCCCTCAAAGACCTCTAAATGCTTTTAAACTCAAAAGTTTAACCATTTGCTCTGATTAAGGGGGAGTATAAAAAGAAAAATGTTCCATTTTTTTCATGCTAAAATCAGTCCGTCTCTCCACAAAAAGTTTCATTTTAATCAACTGTTTTCAAAAATACCACTTCATGCTATTTTTGAGGGGGAGATTAAGTGTTTATATATGGGGGAGAGGACGTGATTAAAATATGATCTAAAAAAAGTTTTGTCGTTTGAATCTCAAAACGAGTTCTTCAAAAAGACTCAGCATGAACCCTCGAATTGACGAAACTAAATGTCCGTTCTCGAAAAGACATGTCCTGGACGGGTAATAATTTCAAGCTGGTTTACCAGTGATGTAAGCGTGTCTCGCAAAGGACTTGTCTGAGTAGAATGTACCAATTCGAGAGATGATCTTTGAATATGACCGGGACGGGTAATAATTTCAAGCTAGTGTAACTAGTGATGTAAGCGTGTCTTGCGAAGGTCATGTTCATTGAAAATCGATCAATTCAAATGTGCGAACTCTACCCAACATGTGCAATTTATTTCAAAAATGCATGAGCACATGTGAAGGGGGAGTGTTTCAAAAATGCAAAACTCTCAATGTGTTAACAAAATGTGTTTTCTCATAAACACGTTGAGAGATTTTCACAAGGTTTAATGGCATGTGACAAATAACCTAGGATAATCATGGAGTAATAAGGTGATTATGGTTAGGTTATGTCCAATGATCCGCCAGAACCGGAGGGATCTACCCAAGGACAATTCCAATAGCTTAACATTAGAAGTCCTTAGGAAAGATTGAAAAAAGGAGTATAATGAGAAAGGAGAAAGAAGGGGTTGAAGAATGAAAAAGAAAAGTTTTTGTAAGGGTGAAAAGAAATAGCCCTCCATGAAAACTTAGGACAGAAACTGGGTCAATACATCTGCTATCGGTACTCACTAAGGTGATACTGATATTGAAGATAAGGCGTCATGGACCCAGTGACGCATTTGCACCACCCCTCCTATCCACTCAGATATCTCTCAAAAGATATTTGTTTCATTTCTCACGGAGAACACTACATAATCTATCGACCTCTCACTCCGAGAAGTGTTGATATTGAAAAGGTGGCACTCTGCTTCATGCCTCCGACGACTAAAACCAAAACGCACATAATCGAGTCTAGAGACATGAGATTCATCAAAAGATCTCTTAGGAACACTTCCTATGCAATACACTTGTGTTCACTCAAAAGGATACAAGTTGTATGAGTCTTAATGAGATCCAAGGATCTTGCCTCACGATATGATGGCAGCTGGATGATTTATTGCTAACTGTTTTATGCAGGTACCGACGAAAGTTCATCTACCATCATCATCTACAACGACGACGCATCCAGACAGAAGAAGTAGATCAAGGCAGGAACGACCAGAAGACGATACTTTGAAGATCACAGTGCTTGAAGGAACATTGATTAAAGAATATTATACATTGACACACGAAGTTCAAGACGTCAATCTCAAAAGACCAATCACGGGAGCATCATTGAAATGACCATCCCTTAGGGGGAGATTGTTAGCATTGATTTTATGCTATTTTGAAGTGATGGTCATTTGGCATCTTGAAACAAAGTATTATGTATAATATGTTGTAAGTAAAGTGGGCTTGTAGCATTAGAGCTATTAAGGTGTCATTTGTTTAAGTGTAATGTATATACAAAGCCCACTACATGGTCCAAGTCAAAGCCCACACATATCCATGTGTTGGCTGTGTAATTCGTATAAACACACACACACATCTCATTTAACAAGTGCCTCATTTTAGATAAGAAAAAGAGTGTGTGTGTGTGAGAGAGTAACACCCAAGTCTTGTATTATTTTCTTTCTTGAATATAATCATTTGACTTGAAATTTATACATAAGATCCACATACTACTCTTGTTCTATTATTGTGTTTGTGAGTGTCATCATCTAGTTTGCTTGTGTGTGATAAAGAGGAAGCTCTCGGTGTTCATTCCAAGTGAAGATCGAAGGATTACACTTTCATATATACTTTTACCATACAAACATCCTCAACATTCAACTTTTTTGCTTTCATACATTTCTAACATCAGTTTTCCGACGAAGAGAGAGCCGAAAAATTATTACAGTTGTATGATTATCATGAAAAATATTTAGCCTTTGATGACGATAGAGCCACTAATTCAAACATTCGGACGACCATACCACGGGACTATATAGGTGCCAAAAGACATCTTATGAAAGATTATTTCGGTGAGAATCCAAAATACCCCGAAATTTTTTTTAAGTGACGGTTCTGAATAAGTTCAAAACTAATTTATTAATAGTTGAAAGTATAAATAACTATAACTTAACGTTGAACCTATTCCTGAACACTTATTATTTTTTAGGTCACAGCCAATGTCGTGGTAGAATGAGTATTAGTCTAATAATGAAATGCACAATATACGCCAATTGGCGACAGGACAACACCCGATGCTTTTAATGAATATATACAAATTGTTGAACATTGTAGTCATGATAGTTAGGACAATTTTACCCAATGTATATGGGATTTATACTCGAAGGGTGTAGCTCATTTCATAGTGTGTGTAATTCTTCTTTCTAACCTAATACACACACATCTTTCCTTTTCTCTCTTTACTCTCTCTTTAGAATCTCTGACTCTTATTTAGTAGTAATCATGTTAGTTTAATGTGTTTAATGCATTAGAAGTTGCAACTTACAAGTGTTGGTATCGGGTGAGTTCAAATTGTCATGTTCGAATTTGAAACTAATGAAAATTACTGGGAGTAGTAGTGAAAGATGTAGTTTGTATATATAGGATGCTTGTGCTGACAACGCTAGCTCTTTTTTTTGTTGGTCTTAATACCTTTAGAATCACAAAATTGAACATGGGTCAAATTATATCAAGGGGTTTGACTCGATTTATGGTTAATCAGTCATCCTCTATGTCAAGTTGTTAATCTTCATCATATGTTTGAAAGATCAGCTGTGGGATTGTTTTACCTTGCTTAGTTTTAGTTCTGGATCATATATAATATATGTTGAAAATATTTTAGTTTGGCATATATGCTCATATTGTTCCTGAATTTGAGTGAGTTCATTCACTTTTTGATTCATGATCCTATTTTCTTTCTAAGGCATCAATTTTTCTGTCGAAAACATAAATGAATTAGTAATTGTGGGTCCATAATGAGTTTTTGACTGGAACGTAGAATCTATAGCAATGACCAGTGGATAACTTAATTACCATGGTGACCTAAAGCATTTCAATTACTAATGACAATTCATTGTACAAATATCATATATGGAACGAAACACAACAAAAACAAGGGTTAGGTAGTTTGGGAAGAATATAGGGTACCTTGTAATAGCTCCATTTCTTCTCATCACCAACTCTATATGGAAGTGGATTATCACTGCAAAATGCGAGCTTTGCAGTTGACACATACAGTACTCCCATAACGGGGCCAGCAGAAGTTGATAAGTAGCATGCATACGACTTCAGAAGTCGCTCCTCAGGAATTGTTTGGAATGTTGTTCTAAAGATTTTTTCATATCCACCTTCTGCAAGAACTTTTGTTCCCTGAGCAATTCTTCCAACAGCAGCATCAGTAATACTAGGACCCATTTTCACTGGTTCAATGCCAAAATAAATATTATTAAATCAATATGAAGGGTGGGGTAATAATCAATGATAGCCCCATCATCATAATTAGGGGGTTCACATTAAGTGTTACGGTCTCAGGTTCATGCTACTTTCGTAACCCATTAATTATATAATCAGCAATCGCCAATCTACACTTTTTACTATAATTCATGTTTTTGTTAGCATGAAGGAAAAGTAAAAGAAATGAGCTCAAACTTTTTTGGGGTTAACCACTAAATGGATCAGCATACTACTTTTTTTTTTTTCCTCATTAATTTGGAAAACTTCATAACTGAAGGCATTTTGGTATACATACATGCATCTCTTAAATTGATGAAGCATTCTTGCCATATTACTGACAGTATTAGTAATATGATGCTCCGGTTAAATCAAATCTGTGTCAAGTGTTCATTTGACATTAGACATAAAATCAGACTAAAAATTACATGATACTGAAGCTGATCAAAGATAGAGAATATGTCATTTAGGGAGAATGCAAGTTATGATATCAATGTTAAGTTTGATTTCCAACAACTTGAGTGATCTAGACAAATTAATTTTATGACAAATGAAAATAGTCATATGTACACAATTTTTTCTTATCTACTATCCGTTGTTGATGATGAATCACGCAAATGGTCATGTAGCAAACAAAAATAAAAATAAAGACGACTTTCATCATCATCTTCTACTTCTGTTTCTTTTCTTCATATTTTACGCCTTCATCTATATGTTTTTTTACAATCAAGATGAAAAAGCCTAAATACAAAATATACAAAATCTGACTCCAAGGATGGAGTAAGCCCAAAAACCTTCACTATCATCCCAATAAACCAAAATATAATCATTCTACCCTCTCTTATAAACGAAAAATATTCAAAATTGTATTCATTTCCTTAACTTCAGTACCTTTCTCTCAGAAGTTTTTTTGATCGAATTTCCCTCACAAACAAAACACATAAACTAAGTACATTTGATTACAGTTTTCTTTGGTTTTTAGAGTTTTCTTGCTTGGTCTCCTTTTTATTGATACGAGGATAAAAAAGCCTAATACCTGATGTAACTCGTCAAGGCACAACGACCTGAAAACGAAACCTAAAATGCCGGAGGCTTCAATGTTATTCTCAGTTAGTTTAAGGGCAAGCTTCCACAATTTTAAAAAGAATAACCACCAAATAGTGATGACTGATGACCATTCGAGAACTGTGAAATTTGTAAGGAGGATCCCATAATATATTTAAAAGTTATTAAAGATTATATACTCCTATAAATGGTGATAACTTTTCAAGCGAAATTGTTAATATTTATCTGAGTCAGGCCTCACATTGCAATATTTTATATTGTTGCTTATTGAAATTATAAGCAATTAGGATCTGAGAATTAAATTGATAATTTTATTTCTC
This sequence comes from Artemisia tridentata subsp. tridentata, assembly GCA_021014915.2. Lineage (NCBI taxonomy): Eukaryota > Viridiplantae > Streptophyta > Magnoliopsida > Asterales > Asteraceae > Artemisia > Artemisia tridentata. The sequence continues at coordinate 271,965,825 of CP139504.1, forward strand.
ATTGACCTCTTTGGAATTATAAGTAATTCCAACTAATACATATTATATGCATAGGATAAAACATATAATGATGCTCCCCACTTTGCAGGTTGATGATCAATTCAGTTAAGGTAAAATATACAGTTACAAACAATATTTAGGCACCCTAATTAATATCCACGATGGAATAAATTATGTTTTATTCATAATCAACTAAAGGGTGTTTGGAGGTTTATTGTTACATCGTACGCTTATTTTGAAGCTATCTAAAAAAGAAATCTGAATGATACTTAAAGTGATTATTTTGGCCTAATAATTAGCAAATTTACACACTGTTTTATGTGTCCAAACACTCGAAATCGTTTAATTAGGTTACCGAATAGGCTCATAAGATGATAAAAGTGCACCAAAATCCAAACACCCTTGAATACATGCAATGGTTCAAAGTTAAGAAAATTATACAGTTTCTCGAAAATACATAAAACTTACAATGTTGCCACATATCTCCAGCATATTCTTGTCCCTTTTGTGTTGCCTCAGCCGCCTTCTTCGCCCATCTCCCAAACAAAACCTTAACCGCTTCCATCGTATCTGCCAAGAGAAATAAGAAATCATAAACATATATCCAAACAAATCATTTAAGATCATCATATATTCACGATGTCTTTCAATAACCTAAAAATAAAGATTAAGAATAAACAAATAGCAGAAGTAAACTCACTTTTCGTGGGAGGATCCCGTACAGGAGCGACCGACACGTACGGATTGTTGGCTGCGGTCTGCGGTGGTCCAGCAGCAGGAGGCGGTGGAGGAACGTTGTCATTTCGATCAACATTAGGGTTTGGAACGTTGTCATTAGAATTTGGATTCATTGAGAAAATGTGATGATACCTAGAATTTTGAAAAGAAAAATAATTGGATTGGATTTGGAAAAAAGGGTTTTGATTTGAGGGAGTAACGATTTCGTTTTTATTGTTGTGACACCTAGTGTCGTTATCGAAGTATCGAACCGTTATATTATGAGTTTGAAATTTGAAAATGAGTGAATTACATATGTGGTCCGTCGGTTTGTTATGCTTTACAATAATAATCTTGCATTGTGATCCCACAGTTTACCTTTTTGTTGTGTTATTTAAGGTCTATTTATAGACACAAATTCAACCTTTAATTAATTTTAAAATCTTAATCACTTTTTATTCCGAGTTCATAGTTAATTATCTACCATGCTATGTACACTAACGATAAGATAATATATAAGCAACAATGTGAGCTGAACAAGCTGTGTCGATTGTTTCATAGATTCACTTACGAGAAATACATTTCAGGTTGTCAGAAAAACAAAGAAACATTTCAGACATATATATTGAGTTTTAAACTGAACGTGAACTATGAATTTTGCCCAGACTCGACATTCACATGCTATAGGTTAAATACATTGAGAATGGAGATAAACTATTTGAATAATGTAACTAGCATTGATAAACATGCGTAATTGGTATGCTTAATTATATACTCAAACTTATATGTGTCAATATCTTGATAACAATAACGGATTTATTTTTTCACAAACCAATAATCCACTTCCTAATCATTTCTCTAGCGTAATATAGAGTGCTCAAAACTGGCGAAATTAGTGAAATCACTAGTGTTGTCCTTGATGGTCAGCGAGGTGAGTGACGCATGCCAAGATCCCCAAAATCTAAAGGACCCCTAAATTTTCCACCATATAGATTAGATTATATAAATTTGTACACATTTTTTGGTTAGAAACAAAACCATTAGTTGAAAATAATTCCGAAATCAGCCATATGTTAGACAGTTAGATAATATGAGGGTTTTGTGTGATGGAGGAGGATCAGTGAAATTTTATCAAATTTATTTAAAATTTAAAAAGTCTAAAAAGTAATGAGAATGTGACAAGAGTCCCCTATTAACAAAAAGAGGGAAAACTAATTTATGTAAAGACAAGATTCACGTTGAGGAGGTCGGGGAAACTCGAAATAAAGGTTAAACATGGTATTTATTAGATTAAGAATGGGGAGGTGTGTGTGTTTTTCTAGAGAGAGAAAGTAAAGAAAAACACACACACACACCTTATGGTATAACTGAGAATCCCACCCTCCTAGTTGAGACTAGGAGGGTATTTATACTATTTTACAAGTCTAACTTTACACTAATGGCAAAACTAGTCCTTGTACTTTATTCTATTGCAATTCCCGACTATAACAAACTTTAAAGGATAACAATCTCTCCCCAAAGTGATGTTATACGGGAATTGCTTACAACGTTCCCTACAAGTAGAATTCAATACAAAACATGAGAATGATCTTCAAACTTCATTACTTCGTTCAGCTTGCAGAGTCTTCTCAGCTGTCATTTCTTTACTTGCAGAAGAACTATATGAGCAAATCTAATTAGGGTTTAATTCTGTGGGCCCTGAGTGCTCTCCCCTAATTAGTGCTCTCCCCCAAACTGACAACCATACTTATAAGTGCCCTAAGTGCCCTGCTGTTCGGGGGAATAGAGTATCAACATCTTCATCTTACCAAATGCGATAGTCTTTGTCCGAGAAACAATTGCGAAAAAGGCCAATTGCGAAAGAGACCAGTTGCGAAAGGGACCAATTGCGAAAGAGTTCAACCAATTGCGAAAGCGAAAGGGACCAATTGCAAAAGAGTTCAACCAATCACCAAAGAGTTCAACCAATTGCGAAAGGGTCAGATTTGCGATGAGCTTTTTGTAGCCATCTTTTCTCGATCAACAACTACCAACAACTCGTAAAACTTGTAATGCATCCCAGTTATGTCCTCGATGTACACATTTCTCTCCCCTGATGATTACGATTCGTCGGAATCAGCATAATGATGTGTACGAGAAGTATCAACTGGAAGCCCTTTATCAGGAATCATATCAGCCCGTGAGAAGATGTCGATATACCCAATCTACTAATAATACCATCTAAAATGTCTAACTCTTTATTAACCTCCTTTATCAAAAACAACGGCTTTATGTAGTGACTACTGATGGAGAAAACCCACTATGACGAATTTGAGACTGAAGTAAAGTAACCCAAACTTGTGACTTAAGCTTGCACTGTTGTATGACTAAGTACCTATACTGAGCACTACAACGTAACTCCTTAAAGCATAGGTCGTTTCATATACCCATCCAACATTCCTTAATAGTATATGAACATCTCTTGAATTATCCACATCTTTGTGTGACACTGAGTACTACAACGTATCTCCTTTAAGTGATAGTTAACTAGGTCTTCGTCCATCCACCCCTTGACCTATGAAAACTAGATAAATCAAGACTTAATCATTCAATGATCTGTTAGCTCAAACAAGGATCTCGAAGAATCATGCATCCAACCAACCTCGATATCTTCAAGATACTAAGTACACACACCCGTGATATTCCACTTCAACTTCAAATAGGTAATAATGAATCATCATCCTTGTAGTCACAGTTGATAACAATCAACAATCAATATTTAGCCATTGTCATTTGATTGCGAATCTTGATCAGGATCTTTTAAGCTATACGTGGTGATGTTGACGGTGTATGCCAATAATATCATTTTTTTTTCTTCATAATTTGAAATATACTAGGAAATGCAATTATAAGAAGGCTAGAAAAATTTGAGTGTTACATATTTTGACGCCAATTTTCACCGAAAAAATTTGAATTTTGACCTAAAAATTTGAATTTTGGGCCAAAATTTTCACTGTTATACCAAAATTTGAATTTCACGTAAAAATTGAACGTTTAATCACCTGAATGTTTTGGCATACTCAATGTTTTCCTTGCTCGAAAATTTTTCTCTAACTTGGAAGATTTCTATTTGCTCGGAGAAAAACTTGCTCGGAAAAACATACTTACTCGGCAAAAAACTTGCTCGGAGAAAATCCTTGCTCGGAGAAAATCCTTGCTCGGAAATGTCCTATCTCGGAAGAATTGGACTTACTCGGAAAACTTTACTCGGAAGATTTGGGTCTAACTCGGAAGAAATTATCCTTGCTCGGAAGATTTTGTGCTACCTCGGAACTCCTTACTCGGAGGATTCAGTGCTTACTCGGAGGAATTTGTGCACTTACTCGGAGGAATTTCCACTTACTCGGAAATTTTTGTTCCTAACTCGGAAATTTTTGTTCCTTGCTCGGAAAAAAATTTCTTACTCGGAGAAATACATAACTTTTCCGAGAAAAAAACACCAAAAAATTACATTTTTCACCACAAATCACCACGATTCGATCCAGGTTTGCTCATGATACCAATTGTAACGACTAGATTCACGTTCAGGAGGTCGGGGAAACTCGAAATAAAGGTTAAACATGATATTTATTAGATTAAGAATGGGGAGGTGTGTGTGTTTTTCTAGAGAGAGAAAGTAAAGAAAAACACACACACCTTATGGTGTAACTGAGAATCCCACCCTCCTAGTTGAGACTAGGAGGGTATTTATACTATTTTACAAGTCTAACTTTACACTAATTGCAAAACTAGTCCTTGTACTTTATTCTATTGCAATTCCCGATAATAACAAACTTTAAAGGCTAACAATTTACATAAAAAATGATACAATATAAATAAAATCGTTGAGAAAAGTTTGTAAACTTTATGTTCATCAATTGTTTTGACTAGTATAAGTCAATAAAATTTATAAAAAATATGAGAATTAAGGTGAAGTTGACGAATGAAAAGCCACATAAATGTTTTTAGAAAAAATAATTTAAGCTTTTATTTTAGTAAAATGGATTTTTCACCCTGGTAAAATATATTACTCTTAAAAAAACCTTTAAGTACAATTGAATGTGATTGAAGTACCACATTAACCCCAAGCAAAATTCGAGCTGACCTGGCACACAAAAAGTCTGACCAAGTAGTAGAAATTCAACGCAAAATTTTGGCGGGGACATGTCCCCACCAAAAGTCCAGATGATATTGACCAAAATTTATAACACTCCGTCACTTGCTAATTATTCCCGGTTTTTTTTTTCTTCCCACCAACACTTTTGGCGGGGACATGTCTCCGCCAAAAGAGTTGTACTCGCTAAAAGATTTCCCTCCTCACGTTTACTTTATCGCGCCAAAGTTTTCCGCCAAAAATAAAACCTTTTGGCGGAGACATGTCCCTTCTGAAAGTGTTCCAGCCAAATTATCCTGCCAAATTGCAACTTTATCCCGCCAATTTTTTACTTATATATAACCTAACCGATCATCATCAATTTGGCAAAACACACATAACCCAATTGTCAATTCCCACAAAACACACATAACAATAGCTGTTACACGCCGGAAGAGGAGTGGTCAAAGGTTTTATCGAACCTACTACTCTTTGATGAAGTTCTTAATACATATGGCGATGAAATTATTTCTGAATATGGTTCTTATAAGAACATTAGCCCGTGGATGAGAGATGTTATTCTGAAATGGTTGAGGAAAAAGCCATACTACAGAGAGATGTTGGTCGGTGATAGTGAAAGCAAGTTATCAAAAGTTGATGAACTGGGAATGAGGATAACAAATCTTGAAGCTTTGTTTGAACATTTCATCAAGCAAAAGAATGAAAGGGAGGGGAATGGTGGTGCAGGGTCTATCAAAGTGGGAAGTAGCAGCAAAAAAAAAAAAAAAAAAAAAAAAAAAAAAATGAATGAGCGATGTTTGTTATGGTCTTTGTCGTGTGTTAAGTTGTGTCATTCGAGTTGTTTCGTTTGAGTTTTTTCGTTTGCATGTCGAGTTGTTTCGATTGAGTTGTTTTGTTTCCTTGTCAAGTTGTTTCGTTTGAGTCTGTATGAAATGTATATGGTTGAGAACTCTTGCGTGTTTTAAATAAAAGGTTTGCCTTCGCGTTTGTTAATTGTGATATTGTTCCTTCAGTTCCAGTCTTTATACATATGTAATTTAGTGTTGGAAAATTGCATATTTGAAATACCCTGCTGTTTAAAAGAGTGTTTAGATATGGATTTAACAAGAAGATGATTAATGTCAAATACCAAGTGTAAAATACATACGAATTACATTACAAAGCGGATTACATCACAAATCGTATTACAATACAAGTAGATGATTGAGTTTGTTTAAAGGGGTGTTTGGATTTGTAAACTACATACGAATTACATTACAAATCGATAAAAGTTTAGACATTAATTAAAGCGTACAGAATTACATTACAAATCGATAAACGTCCAACATTAAAGCATACGGAATTACATTACAAATCGATAAACGTCCAATATTAAAGCATACGGAATTACATTACAGATCGATAAAAGTTTAAATATTAAAGCGTACGAATTACATTACAGATTGATAAAAGTTTAAACATTAAAGAAAACGTGGAAGATTGTCCATGTCATTATAAAGGTCGTGAAATAGGGCAGCTGAATCAACTGTGTGCTTGTTGGGATGCATATACACTTCTAGCATTTTCACGAGTACCTTTACCCTATGAATCAATTTGATGCAGTTTGAGCACTCTGCATTTCCAGGACTCGATGTTGAATGTCCTGCAGAGTAAGTTGGAGTTCTTGAAGGTCATAGGGAATGAGTTGGAGGCGTTGAAGCTCCAGGAGAATCGGTCATTAAACGGAGTCGTTTTTCCTTCCATAAAAAAAATCTACATCCATAATCCTGTGACCGAGGCTGTTAAAGAGTAAAATAAATTATTTTTAACAACTAACCAAATTATTTATATATTACACAAAAAAATGTGTAATTGTTCACCTTTGATAAAGGACATGCATAGAATAGTTGGACATATTTGCGGATATTTACATGGATTATTATGTGTTTATGTGGATTATGTGTTAGGATCCCTAAATGGATTATGCGTATAGTTTTGGACCATTTACGGATAGGTTATGGATAGTTTTGTGGATGATCATGTTTTAGGGATCACGGTTTTTGAACCGTTTGGCAAATTTCTAACTTATAATATTATGTTTAGCGAATTTGAACCATTTGTGGTGTGGAGCATATTTTTGATGTTGTAGCATAAATTAGGTTGTGAAACAGGTTATGATATAGTAGATTTTTTTATGAAAATTTTCGGAAAAAATCTGGAAATTACCCATTTTGCAGCAATATGCTGCAAAATGGGTCAGAGGCTTTTGGCGGGGACATGTCTCCGCCAAAAGGTTGAACCAGTTTTGTATGGTTGAGCCTGCCAAAAGATTGAAACGCAACAGTGGCAAAGTCTTTTGGAGGGGACAAGTCCTCGCCAAAAGCCTTATCCCCGCCAAAACGTTCGGCGACTAGGTGTTAGCGGGGACTTGTCCCCGCCTAAAGTTTTTGGCGGGGACATGTCCCCGCCGAAAGGACCAAAATGTCCCCTCCAAAAGGGGTATCTGTTGTAGTGAAAAAGCACTAAAAAATTCTTTTAGAAAAAGGTGTTTTTGATGAAAAAAATTCGTGAAGTTATATTAGTTTTGTCTAGTAAAAGTCGTCAAAACATTTATAAAAAGTTGAGACCAAAGGTGAAATTGTGCAATGAAAAACCACTGAAATAATATTTCAAATAAAAGTTTGTTTGATGATAATAAAGTCGTAAAATTTTATGTTCAGGCTTTGTTTTGTTTGGTAAAAGTATTCGAAAAACTCTAAAAAGATTGAGAACAAAGGTGAGTTAGGGATTGAAAAGTCATTGAATTTCTTTTAGTAATGTTTATGTTATTTATTGATAACGGAAAAAATGATGAATAAATAATTGATGAACTTGGGTTGATGAACATTAAACTTTAGAGAATAATTATTTTACATACTAAACTTTTCTTACATAACAAGTGAGTTATCTCCACCCTTCATATAAAAAAAAATTAATTGTTGAGATTAAAAGCATTTTAATATTTCACATATTTTTTATAATTTAGATATCTCTTAAACCGCTAATCATTAATAAAAAATAATTACACCATCGAGACGAGCATTTAATTATCTTTCTATAGACGGTCACTTTGATATACTTTCGACAATTTTTTATTTTTTATTTTTAAAATTTTTTTTTTCACGTTTTTTCATTTCTTTTTTCATTATTGAAATTTGTATGAAAAAATCACATGTGATATTAGTGTTAAATCACATATGATATGTAATATCACATGTGATATTAGTGTTAAATCATATATGATACGTAATATCACATGTGATATTAGTGTTAAATTACATATGATTTTTTCATGCAAATTTCAGTAATAAAAAAAAACGAAAAAATGTAAAAAATACTTGAAAAACACGAAAAAAATAATTTTGTCAAAAGTATATCAAAGTGCCTATCTATAGAAAGATAATTAAATGCTCGTCGTAACGGTATATTTTTTCGCTTAACGATTAACGGTTTGAAAAATATTAATATTTGAAATAAAAGGATGAAAGTGGGTTTTTTAAAATGTTGTGATTAATCTCATCCATTAGACCAAATAAAAATGGAGGGTGGAGATTGATCCTTTGGTATGTAAAAAAAGTTTGGTATGTAAATGATCTTTAATCTAAACTTTAAGCATCATTTTTCATCACAAAAATTCGCTTTTTGTAAGAATTGTTTTTAGCAATTTTAATTGTTTTATGTCCCTTTTGTTGTGACAAAATTTCAAATTTTTTTGGAGAACTCTTTTTTTAGGGTTTGTTCGTTGGTGACATGTGTAACATCTCATTATCTTTTAGACTTTCTGGGAGATTGAGACTTCTTCCAGAATCCTTACCCTTTCGGGAGTTCATTTTGGAAAGCATTGGGCTTTTTACCTAACGCTCACAGGTCGAGTCCTACTATACCTAAACCTGACTTGCGCTAGACTAAGAGTAAGGATGCGTAGTAGCGCAAAGAGTTCACCCTTTTCTTTTAGCAATGTTTTGAAACCCGGTTCAACCTAGCCGGGTTAACCGGTTCAGGCAAAAAAAATGGTCATATTAAACCGGGTCATAAAAAACGATTGAACCAGTTAGACCCACCGTGTTTTAAATGACCAGGGTCAACCCGGTTCTCGAAACCCGACCGGGTTTGGTTTTTTTCATGTTTTTTTAAAAATAAAACAAGTTAATTCTTGAAACCCGGTTAGACCCACCTGGTTTTAAGTGATCCGCGTCAACCCGTATTAGGTCACAAATCTAATCACACAAGATACTAGATCTAGAGAGAGAAAGTTAGAGAGAGAAAGAATGGAAGGGACATGCTTATGAATAATGAAAATGTAATTAACATGAACCAACACCCTCTCCCTTCAAGGGAGGAGGTATTTATAGTGATTGTACAAGTAAGGGGCATTGCCTTAAATAAAGAAATAAATAAAAGGCCACGGCCCATGGGCCTTCTACATAGGCCGAACCTTAATAACTAACATAAAGGCCTAAGCAACCTATTACAAAATATGACCGATACTTGATAATCTATAATGTGTTCCCAACAATCTCCCCCTAAGTATTGGTCATCAAGGTTGCTTGACGTCTTCTTTGCTTCATTGGCTTCGACGTCTTTCGTATCTTTGTTCTTGTGTTATGTGATATGGTAATGTCTTGATCTGCCTTCCACCAACGTTCTTTAATCACGATGTCTTTACGTCTTTTCCACCATGCTCGTATTTCTTTTGACTTTTGATCTTCATACTTCAAGTAGTTCTCACTCTTTAACTTCAATCTTTGACTTTTGAACTTTTACTTTGCCTTGGTCATTGTGAGAACTTCCTTTATGATTTTAGCATGAGCATGATGGAAATGGTGGTGGTGGAACTCCTGGTCTCCATGATTACCTGCAATTTAAACAGTTAGCAACAAATCATCCGGCACTTACAGGTTTGGACTTCGAGATCGTCAAAAACATAGTGTGAAGACTTTCTCTAATCCTTGCCAAGGCCGTTCCTGAATTGGATGTGTTAGCACTTAATTTATGCTATTTAGGAAGTGATGGTAATTTGTAAACTAGAATTAATGTGTCATGTATAATATGTATTAAGAATAGTGGGCTTATGGCACTAGTAATGATTGTAACTTAAGTATAAGTGTAGTGCAATACATTAGCCCGCATTAGGTCCAATGTAAAGCCCATCCAAGCCCACTTGGATGGCTGTGAACTCATAAAACCACACACACTCTCATATCTTAGTTTATGTCTCATATTGCAAAAGAGAGTGTGTGTGTGTTTTACATTTAGTCATTGTATTATTTCTTTCCAAAGGTTATAATCATTCGACTAGTATTTTTCCCATATGATCCACACTTCTCTTGTTCTTAACGTGTGTTTGTGAGTCATGAAGTGTTCTTGTCGAGTTGTGTGATAAAGTAGAAAGTGTTCGGCTCATTTCCAAGTGAAGATCGATCATTACAAGTGGTATACAAAGAGCAAGGTCAACAAGGTAGGTTTGTTTGTGTGTTCGGTTCCAAAAACACCATAGGTAACGTTTTTTTTTCTTTAAAAAACGCTACTCTTTGTGTTTTTCTTGAACTTCATACGCAAATCAAGATCATAAAGTTGTGTTTGTTCATGTTTGTGCGACTTGGTTTATGAGTTTCTGAGTATCTTTCATTCAAATCAAGTGTTCAAGTATTGGATTCTCGTTTGGTCTAAGATTTTTGATCGAAAAGAATCAACAAATCTTGCATAAGATTTGTTTTGGATTGTTTATTGAAAGATTTGAATTATTAAAGTTAGTGAAAGTTAGTAAAAGTTGGCAGTGGAAAAGACTGACAAGTATGGGAAATGCATTTGCAAGTAACAAGAGGACAAAAAGTTGGTGAGAGTGGGTACAAGACTGCAAGTTATCGAAATTCAGAAAGTCAACAACTTTGTCGAAATTCAGTAGAGTTATCGGAATTCAGAATTTCTATCGAAATTGAAAGCTTCTGTCGAAATTGACAAAGTCTGTCGAAATTGGCAACTTCTTTCGAATTTGGTCTAGTCCTTCGGAATTACAACATTGTCTCGCAATTGCCACTTTCTTTCGGAATTACAACAGTCTTTCGGAATTGGTATAAAGTTTCGAAATTGCACCAACATTTCGCAATTGACACAAACTTTCGAAATTGGACCTACTTTTCGCAATTCACTGACTTCTTCGCAATTGGACAATAATTTCGCAATTGGGGCAGATTTTCTAAATTGGTCCCAGTTTTTGAAATTCATCATTTTCTCGGAATTGGCTCAGATTCTCGCAATTGGCTTAAACGACTTCAAAGTTAAATAACTTTTAAGGATTTGATTCGAACGTAATTTCGTCAACTCAAAAGTGAACTCGGTATTTTAGCACTTGTATAAGTGTGTAAAATACTTCGACAAACGGATATCTACCCTCTTGTATAAGAGTGTTAGATCTTTTATATAAATTACCAATTTATATAAATTAGATATATTTCTATCTAAATTGATATTTTGCCATAATTTGTATAAATTTTGGTCAAATTGAAATTTCTATAGAAATTGTCATTTTATCTAAATTGTAATTTACATAACTTTTTTCGAAATTGTAAACTTTTGACTTTGTCTTAATTATACTCTAATCAAATTTTGTAACTTTATTTATATTTGTTTCGTTCATTTAAACCTACAACTTCAACGATCATCAACAACAAACCAACGCTTCACAACAACATCAACCAAGTTCAACCTTCAACAACAACATCTCCTATTTTGTTGCAAAGATCCTCAATCCACTTTATCATACATAACTTCAAAGATGACTACACAACAAGACATTCATGCCGCAGGTTCAGAAAACCGTCCTCCAATGTTAGAAAAAGGTGGTTACCTTCCATGGACGAGTCGTATGCTTCGATATATGAGATCAAAACCTAATGGACAAGGTAGACTCTTGGTTAACTCCGTCGAGAAAGGTCCATTCAAGCCTCGTAGGATTGAAGTAACAGCTGAAGATCGAACTTCAGAACCTCCCGTTGAAGCAACTTACACAATCCAAGAAGAAAAGGATTATACTCCAGAAGATTGGAAGCAAATTGAAGCTGATAACTTGGCAATGCATCTAATCCAACTTGGTTTACCACAAGAAATATTCTGTGCTGTAGACAGTTGTGAAACTGCTCATGCTATGTGGGAACGAGTCAAAAGACTCTGTTATGGTACAGATATTGGTAAACAAGACATGGAAAACAAGCTTCTGACTGAATGGGAGAAGTTCACATCCACTCCAGCTGAACAGATTGAATCTTACTACACACGGTTTTGTACTCTAATGAATGAGTTGATCAGAAACAATTTGGCACCTAAACCAATTGTTCAAAACATCAAGTTCATCAACAACCTTCTAGAGGAATGGGGACGATATGTCACTATTGTCAACCAAACAAAGAACCTTCACGAGGTGAACTATGATCAGCTTTATGACTTCCTAAAACAAAACCAAGCAGAGGCAAATGAAGTCAGAAAAGAGAAACAAGCAAAACAACAAGATCCTCTTGCACTCATAGTCCAAACACCTACACCTGCAACAATTAATGCACAACCTTCTTCATCTTCATCCCAACAATTCATGCAACAACAATACAATCCTCAAACACCGTTCTACCCACAACAACAACATGTAATCCCACAACAACAATACCCGCAACACCAAGAACCCGATCTTAATGATCAAGATGAGTCAACTGCTGCTTTGACTCAAGCTTTTGCTTACCTAACAAAAGCATTCCAAGGACGCTACTCCACACCCACCAACAATAATCAACGAATCTCATCGAACACTCGCAACAAGCAAATTGCACAGCCGAGTTTCAACATGGGACAGCAAGGACAGATGGTTGGGGGATATGGGAATCAGCAGGGATATGCTCCAAGATATCAGATGGGTAATCAGAATGCAGGGCAGTATGTTGGTAATCAGATGGGTCAGTATGCAGGGAATCAGATGGGTACAGCTGTTGGTAATCAAAGGGTTCAGAATGCCGGGAATCAGTTTGGGAATGTTGGTGCTCAGGGAGCTGGGAATGTGAATCAGGGTAATGTGATGAAATGCTTCAACTGTCAGGGTATTGGTCACATGGCTAGGAACTGTCCCAACAAGCTGAATAAGAGGGATCCAGCGTATTTGCAGAAAGCATTAATGTTGGCACAGAAGGAAACGGCTGGGCTTCAGTTGAGTGCAGAAGAGAATGACTTCATGGCTATTATGGATAATTCTGAAGATCATGAGGACATCGATGCAAACTGCATTTTTATGGCAAATCTCCAGGAGGCAAAGTACGACACGAATTCGGAAGCACCTCCTGCTTTTAACACAAATGTGGTTTCTGAGGTACAACTATATGCTACATGTCACAATAATGAAATGTTTGATATGTCAACTCAAAATGAACAGCATCCTGCGACTCCTAATCTCATTTATGATACATACATGGACAATCCAAGTTGTAGCAATACTAATTTGGTAACTCCAGACGCGGATCATAATGTAAAATTCGAGTCACAGCATACTGATAATGATGAGGAAACACGTGCTATGTTTGAATCATTATTGCAAAATTGTAGTATAGAAATAGAAAAGGTCAAAAAGATTAATCGCGATGTTAAGGCCGCGAATGACAAATTGACCGCTGAGCTTAAGAGTTATAAGGATAATGAAAAAGCTTTTGATTTTCACAACAAACGTCAGACAGATCTTGAGGTTAGCTTAAGAGATTCTGAGTTAAGAGAGAAACGTTTGCAAATAAAATTTGACACTCTCGATGTTAATTTGAATTTGCAAATCAAATCTCTTAACAAAGAAATTTCTGAACTAACCAACCAGCTTTCAAAACAAAAATCAACTTATTCCAATCTTGAAAAAGAAAAGAAGGAGTTGAATGAAAGGTTTTCAAAACTTGAAAAGGATCTTCTTAAAGTGATTACTGACAAGAAGGAAACTATTGCAAAGTTGGAAGATTTACTTGTAAAAATGGGACATTCTGCACAAACAATTAATTTGTTAATAAACGATAAAAACCCGATTTTACATACTTTAAAGAAAATGGCAATTGGATGTGAAAACCCTTATAATCTTAAAAAGGCTCAGAAAGAACAGAATGTGTTATATGATGGTACTCTTATAAATGATGTGCATGATCCTCCACCGGGTTATGATTCTGTTGAGACGATTAAGCTTTCCGAAGAGAGTAGAATCAAAATGCGACAATTGAACAGAGAAATAAAACCCATAGACTATAATGAACTTAACAAAATTTCTGGGGTTCATCTTGTTCAAAAAGAGTCACCAATGTTTTTCAAACAACCAGTGGCTGTCGCAAAATGAATATTTGTCTCAAAACATCTGTCTAACATTCAACAAATGGCATCTAAAAACACTTATGATTCAAGTGCAGCTAGACTATATTTGGTGGATCTTAAACAGAGAATTGAAACACTTAAAAGTATTGTGGCTTCCAAAACAAATAATCAAAAATTTGAATGGTTTTCAGGTGTTCAGGATGAAATTAAAAAGATTTTTGAAATGAAAATTAATCCACATATTGCGGCAATCTATGCGGTTGTTCAAAATGTGAAAAATAATCTTTTAAAAGAGTCTGCAGAATTCGTTAAGGATCACAAATCCCTAGTGAAGGAAGCAAATGAATACTTGGAACGAATAAAGGTTTTGGAACATCAAAATAACTCTTTCTCCTTCGAAGCTCTATCGACTGACATTATGTCTATTATTTACCAAACATATTCTGTTGAGGATGATGAAAGACTTCAAGCTGAGACTTCCAAAATTGTTGTAAAATATGAAAAGGCACTTGCCAAAATTGAAAAAAAAAATGTCACATATTTTAAACAACTTGATACGAAAAAGGGAGAATGCAAGTATGACAAACTGTCGTATGAGCGCTCTTATAAAAACATGCAAGGTCAAATTGATTTTTTGAAGTCTCAGCTTGCAAGTCAAAAAGGGCAGGGTGAGGAAACTACGGGTATTGCACCATCAACCCCCTTGCCTAATGAGAAACAAAAAGAGAAAGCTGTTGTCGAAACATCGAATGTAATAGCACCTGGCCTTTATAGGATTAGTCCCACTACTGCGTCTGCCTCTACATCTAAAACATATAGGGCGATAGACAAAAGTAAGAAAGATAATCCAAATGAGTCTAGGAATGCTACAACAACATCTAAGGACAACCCCATAAATTCTAATGAGTGTGCCTTACCTTCTACAGGATTAGAAAGCAACTCTAGGAGCAAAAGACAGTCTAGGAGCAATAACAAGAAACCTAGTGTCTCACCTGTTTTTGAGTGTGCATGCAAGAAAGTAGAAGAACACCCTAGGAATTTACCGCTTTCCAAGAAGAAACATGTATCATCTAGTTGTAATGTTAAGACTCCTGTTTCTAATGCATGTAATGATTCTGATTGTTTAATGCAAAAGAAATCTTTGTCTAAAAATGCTTGTGACGATAATGTTTCTAATAATATGAAAAAGAATGATATGCCTGAACAGAAAAAGGTTCCTTCAGTAACTAGGGCTAAGTCTAGATATATTCGAAGACTTATTGCAAAAGCTAGGAAAACCACTAGCAGCCTATTACCTAAGGATCACACCAAGTTTTGTGCATGGAAACCAACGGGTAGAAAGTTTGCACTTAAGAATGGCACATTAGAAATAGTTCCCAATGCATCTAAGGAAACCAGTTTAAGTGTAATACACCTGTTACTTCTAACCCCTTGGAACCAAATGTTAAACGTTTTCCATATACAAAATCATCTGTTCTTTGCAGGTCATTGAAATTTGTCTTTGGATCGTCGACTCGGGTTGCTCCAAGCACATGACCGGGAATCTGAAGCTGCTGATCAATTTTGTGTGGCAGTTCATGGGGACTGTACGTTTTGGGAATGATCATGTTGCAGCTATTCTGGGTTATGGAGATCTTCGGTTTGGAAACTACTTAATCACTCGGGTTTACTATGTCGAAGGGTTGGGACACAATCTGTTCTCAGTCGGGCAGTTTTATGATGCTGATTTAGAGGTTGCTTTTAGGAGAAACACTTGCTTTGTTAGAAATTTGGTTGGAAATGATCTCTTAATTGGGAATCGTGGCACCAATCTATATGCAATTGACATAAACCAAATGGCCTCTTCATCACCTATTTGTCTCATGACCAGGGCAGGTGAAACAAAATCCTGGTTGTGGCATAGATGGTTGTCCCATCTTAACTTTGACACAATCAACAAGCTTGCCAAAGACAACATCGTCTCCGGTCTTCCAAAGTTTAAATACACCAAAGAACACCTATGTCCATCATGTGAGCAAGGAAAGAGTAAAAGAGCAACATTCTGACCTAAACCAGTACCTAGTTCGGTTGATAGGTTGCATTTGCTGCACATGGACTTATGTGGCCCAATGAGAGTTCAAAGCATAAATGGGTAAAAGTATATTCTTGTAATTGTTGACGACTATTCAAGATATACATGGGTAAAGTTTTTGAGATCAAAAGACGAAGCACCAAGCACCATCATCACGTTTCTGAAGCGGATTCAAGTTCTACTTCAAGCTCTAGTTAGGATAGTAAGAACTGACAATGGCACGGAATTTGTAAATCATGAGTTAAGAACATTCTTTGAAGAAACTGGTATTACACACCAGACATCAGCTGTTAGAACTCCACAGCAGAATGGGGTAGTTGAAAGAAGAAACAGAACTCTTGTGGAAGCTGCTCGCACAATGCTAATTTATTCCAGTGCACCGTTATTCTTATGGGCTGATGCTGTTTCTACTGCTTATTTTACTCAAAACCGATCCCTAATCCATCCAAGATTCAATAAAACCCCATATGAACTTGTCAACAACAGAAAAACCGGATATTTCTTATCTTCATGTATTTGGCACTTTATGCTATCCAACAAATGACAGGGAAGATCTGGGAAAGTTGAAGGCTAAGGGTGATATTGGAATCTTCATTGGTTATTCTGAAAACTCGAGGGCATTCAGGGTGTATAACAGGAGAACGAAAAAGATAATGGAGACGATGAATGTGAAGTTTGATGAAATTTCACAAATGGCTTCTGAGAGACTCGCTCTAGAACCCGCGCTTAACCCGATGACTTCCAGACATATCAGTTCAGGACTCGCACCTCTAGGAGCTCAATTAATTCATGATGAACAACCCACAACTCAAGAACTAGATAATTTCTTCGAGTTCATGTACGATGAATATTATGGTGGCGCTTCGAAAAATGCATCTAACCAACATTCCGCTGCATCCACTCCACATCAACCATCACCACCACCACCAAATCGAGATGCATCCACAACATTCGAAGCTGGCGCACCAACTCCCTCAACATCAACATCATTTACATTTAGTCCACTATCTCCAGTAATTGAAATTGTTCTACCCAGAATTGATGAGCAAGAACAAAATAATGCTGTGTTAGACGAAGAAGTCTTTGAAAACCCGTTTGGAACGAAATCTGCTGAATCATCTTCCAGATTACATGAACCGTCTAACACACATTTGTTTAGTCCAAGGTACCCTTCAACATTACAGTGGACAAAAGACCATCCAATAGAACAAGTTATTGGTGAACCCTCAAGACCAATTCAGACGAGAAAACAACTAAACACCGATTGCGACATGTGCATCTATGTCTGCTCAGTCAGTCTCATAGAACCTAAGAACATTCGGGAAGCAATGGCAGATAATGCCTGGATTGAAGCGATGCAGGAAGAACTTCTTCAATTTCAAATCCATGACACATGGGATTTAGTTCCAAGACCAATTGACAAACTAGTCATTGATCTTAAGTGGTTATGGAAAAACAAAAAGGATGAAGAAATGACTGTAATTCGCAACAAAGCTCGTCTGGTGGCAAAGGGATACAGACAGGAAGAAGGGATAGATTTTGAAGAGTCATTCGCACCAGTTGCAAGGCTTGAAGCAGTCAGGATTTTCTTAGCTTATGCGGCTCACAAGAACATCATGGTTTATCAGATGGACATCAAGACGGCATTCTTGAATGGAACTGATGAACTCAAATAAGTACATTTTATTATTATAATTTATCCTATTAATTTGACTTGTTTTACTATATTATGTATGAGGATTGATACTTAATCGTTTACTTTTGTAATTCTCAGTTGAAAACAAGCATTTGGTGAAACTTAGCGATTATGGACTAAAAACGGAGTAAAATGATCAAGATTGGAATTGGTTGTTGGAATGAAGAGAATGAAGACCACTGCCTGACTTTGAAGAATGCGTCGCATGGATTTATCCCATGCGCCGCATATGAAACTTTGGTCAACGAAGAATAACCAACTTGTTCTGCTCCAGATGCGCCGCATCTCACTCATTACATGCGCCGCATCACTATCAATATTTCACCAGATACGATCCAAGATACAAGAGGACATGCGCCGCATCCAAAGATAAAGATACGCCGCATCTTCTGGCGGTGTACGAATATTCTTGAATATTATAATCTTGGACCCCACGCGAAGTTAAGTACATGCGCCGCATCTACTTACTAGATGCGCCGCATCTTACCCTCAGACAGAAACTATAAATACCCCAAAGACCAGACGAATTAAGAGTTCTGAAGTTTTAACAGAAGACCGAAGACCAGAAACCAAGGACGAATTCAGTCAAGGCAGCAGCACAAGACACACCCAAATCAAAGATACAAGAGCTGTAAGAAGGTGCTGCATGTGTTTAATTCATTAAGTAGTTTTGTTTTATTGTGTTAGTAAACTTTAATTCATCAAGATTGGTGGCTTGTGTAATGTGACAACGGAAAGGTTGCACTCCCTTAAAACTGCTTTCTCATCAATTAAAGTTTATATGTTAGTGTCTTTGGTGACTTTTATTAGTGCATTGATAACCTCTGTGGCTAGCTGAGCGTTGATCGGGTTGCCATGCCTCTGCCCTCGCCTATTTATTAGATGCCTATGCATTCTATGGTCTGTAGAAAAGTAGGAGAAAGATAAATAGGATAGTCATAAGTAATCATTAAGGGTTTACTCGCCGATAAGATTAGAACCAACGAGAAAGGACTTAATCTCGGTGCGTTGCATCGAACTATACACTTCATATAACACTAGCAATAAAACAAGTGACAAACTACTTATCATAAGGACAACCCTCTTATTGTCTCGAGTATCTATCTGTGTACGTGTGTGCTACTTGCTGATTCGTGCCTATTGGTTTAGTTTATTATTTAATTGCAACCAAATCGTGCCAGTCTCTCAGGCTGAACCCCCCTCGCGTTAGATTAGATTGTACAGCTAACTTAATATATTAAAATACTGATTAGAATAACTAGGTAATACGTTCCACTCTTAGTGATCGACACTCTACTTACCATTATATTCATACTGACCGGGTACACTGCTCGTTAAGTGTGTGTGTTATTGATAAGTCGGCTAAATATAAATTTAAAACTTGAGTAGGCATTAAAACTGCTAAACCGCAACGACACGCTACACGCATCAAGTTTTTGGCGCCGTTGCCGGGGATGAGGTTGAGTTTAACATGGAACAATCTATGAGTAAAGATAATTCCGATGACGATGAATGCTATAATATCGATGTTTCTGATGACACGATTAATCAATTTACTCAGAAATTGTTAAAAAGTAATTTACTTGATTCTTTTCTGCTTAAAAATCTTGAAAACACAATTGCTATAGAAGATCAAGTTGAAGAGAATACTATTGGGGATGATTTAGCTACTGGCTCTGCTGTATTTAACGTCATGCGGCGCATCGAAAATATCGATGCGGCGCATCTATCTGATGACAGCAGCGATATAGTTAAAGAACAAGTTTATTCCGCTAGTGCTACTGAAATTGATAATGTTAAACCTGTGCTTAAGGATCTCCCTTCTACTTTGGAGTATGCCTATCTAAATGGGAACACTAATTCGCCCGTTATTATTGCATCTGATTTAACGCCAAAAGAAAAGGAATCACTTTTGCAGGTACTGTATAAACGAAAAGGAGCATTAGCATGGAGTATGTCTGATATTAAGGGAATTAGCCCGTCATTTTGTACACATAAAATCCTTATGGAGGATGAATTCAAACCAACTATCCAACCTCAAAGGCGTTTGAATCCAAAAGTCCAAGATGTGGTGAAAAATGAAATTGTGAAATTACTTGACTCCGGACTTATCTACCCAATTTCCGATAGCTCGTGGGTCAGTCCTATCCACGTTGTACCAAAAAAGGGAGGAATGACGGTAGTACTCAATGACGATAATGAATTAATCCCTTCAAGAACTGTTACCGGATGGAGAGTTTGCATCGACTACCGCAAACTCAATGATGCTACGCGAAAAGATCACTTCCCTCTTCCATTTATTGATCAAATGTTAGAAAGACTATCAGGTCATGATTATTATTGTTTTTTAGATGGTTTTTCAGGTTTCTTCCAAATACCAATTGCCCCTGAGGATCAAGAGAAGACGACTTTCACCTGCCCTTATGGAACCTTCGCCTATAGGAGAATGCCGTTCGGACTATGCAACGCCCCTGCTACTTTCCAACGTTGTATAACGGCTATCTTCCATGATATGGTAGAAGACTTTATGGAAGTCTTCATGGACGACTTCTCGGTGTTCGGTAACTCATTTAGTGATTGTCTCTTTAAACTTGATAAAATGCTTGCTAGGTGTGAAGAAATACTTTGATAATAAAATTGAGGATAATGAGAACGAGGTGGTGGAATTTGAACCTGACGTGTTGGAATGAAGAGCTGAACGTGAGTCTAACTTGAAGACTCTGGAATAAAGACAAGTGCTTACCGGGAGACAACCCGGATTTATCTTTTAATTTTCTGTTTATGTGTCGAGTCAGTCAGGCCGCCGAGGATACGGCGCATCTCAATTCTGAGATGCGACGCATCTCCTGCAATGGTCATATCTTATTTTATTTTTCTGCATTTTTAATTTCCGAATTTAAAACTTTTTATCAGTTTATTTCAATACGGCGCATCCCTGGTTAAGGATGCGGCGCATCTTTTATTCTGATCCGTATTTATTCCAGGCTCGATACGGCGTATCTTCTTCCATAAGATACGGCGCATCGACTGACCTGATGATTTTCATTTTTAATTTTTATGTTTTATTTTTCCCTAACTACTAATGTATTATGCAAGTTGAACCTTTCTTATCTTAGGTGTGCTTTGAAGCCTTGGTGGTATTATAGATTCCTGCATTTCCTGTGGATACATCTTATATGAAGCTTAAACGTTCTAATCCACAAGAAAGATGATTTTTGCTCTTATACAAATGGAGGATCATACCGAGCAAATCTCAGGGGAGTTTTTCTGTTCTAATTCTTTTATTTTCCAGTTTTTAACCTTTAATACAAACAACGAGGACGTTGTTTAACTTAAGTGGGGGGATTGGAGAATTAGAACACTTAACATTTACTTGTCCTAAACTTTTCAAAATATGCTTAAAATGTGCTTAATATATCAAAATTTAAAATTTTTAGCATGTTTTTGTTTAAAGTCTAAGTTGCATAGCTGCACACATGACGTTATTTTCAAAAATTGTGATTTTTCAAAATTCACAAATCTATGAGTGTGCCGGTGACTTGTAAACTTTAGAACTTGGCTTGTATACTATTCGAGACCACCATAATAAGTATTATTTATATAATTGGAATGACTTGTCTAAATTGGTAAATTTCTAGGATTACACCCAAATAGCCTTATATGTTATGTATTATTAGCTAACTACACTGGTTAGTTAACCCCCGTATAACCCTTTTGTTACTCTCATTTTTAGAGTAAGATACCCCTAGAAAAACACTCAGAGCCATTCCTTTCGTTTCTTACACCTATGTTTAAAATGTTTCGTTACACCCTTACACCTTAGCGTACCCTGTAGATTAGAATCCGTGGTTGGTTAATTGCTATAGGCAAAGTGTGTTTCCTTACATTACCTGTGTTCGTGTGCGTAATTCATTATCTATGGTTAGGTCGGGAAATTGCACAATGCAATTGGAGTGAAAGTAAATATTGTATATCTTTGAGTTTATTTTTTGTGTGTTTAGTACTTTCACTATTACCGTTATTTCTGAAGTCATGAAAAGTATGGAAAAATTATCCAGAATTATTGTTTTAGTGATGTGGTGAAATTTTACACATCTATGTTTATGTTTCTTAAAAAAAAAAAAAAAAAAAAAAAATCGAAAAAATGAGAAAAGAAAAAGAAAAAGAAGAGTTGGATGTTTGATTAAACCAACGATGTAAAGTTATGTAAGTGGTCGATATCACCACTAGTTGTTATATATCTATGGATTAAATGGGAGTTGGCAGTTATGGGAACGTCAACTAAGGTTTATTCTTTGATTAAGATCTTGTTGAGTATAATTCGTGTCTACCTAAAGCGTGTGTTTCAAGTGTTAAAGCGTGAGTTATTCAATGATATGAGTCTTATTCATGGGATGGTTGGGATAGTGATTAACCACACTTAGGATTTTAATTTATTTGTTTTGTTTATTTTTCATTTTACACCAATTTATATCCCAAATATTATCCATACCCTTTACTATTCTTTATCCAACCAAACCTTTGATTTATTGAGATTAGGGATTTGAGCAATCTTAAGTATCGTAGTCGTGGATTCGGCTATGTATTTATGATTTTGTCGCCCTTTTTGATATATTATTATTGGTGAAGTTTGGACCTATCTTTAGCCTATTCGAGTTAAGGATTTGAGCAATTGCAAGTATCGTGTTCGTGGATTCGATCATGTATTTGTGATTTTGTCGCCTTTTCTGGAATTTGAGATCGATAGAGATTAAGAATAATTAACCCTTAAGCCTAAAAACCCTTTTTACCGCTTTAGACTTGTTATTCCTTGGCTTTAGTGGTGGAGATGTGTATACTTGCCAAGCTTATGATAGAATATTTGTCGCGACTGGACAGTTAAACGATTAGATTTGCTTTTATCGAATTATTTTATTTTACTTCTAATTCGTTAAGTGTTTAGTTGTGTGATTATGACAAAAGACGAATACATGCTTAAATATAAAAATAAATCCTAACATTTTTAGGATAAATTTTCATAAGATTAATTCTAAGGTTTACTTGGGGACAAGTAAAGTTCAAGTGGGGTGATATTTGATGAACTCAAATAAGTACATTTTATTACTATCATTTATCCTATTAATTTGACTTGTTTTACTATATTATGTATGAGGATTGATACTTAATCGTTTACTTTTGTAATTCTCAGGTAAAAACAAGCATTTGGTGAAACTTAGCGATTATGGACTAAAAACGGAGTAAAATGATCAAGATTGGAATTGGTTGTTGGAATGAAGAGAATGAAGACCACTGCCTGACTTTGAAGAATGCGCCGCATGGATTTATCCCATGCGCCGCATATGAAACTTTGGTCAACGAAGAATAACCAACTTGTTCTGCTCCAGATGTGCCGCATCTCACTCATTACATGCGCCGCATCACTATCGATATTTCACCAGATACGATCCAAGATACAAGAGGACATGCGCCGCATCCAAAGATAAAGATACGCCGCATCTTCTGGCGGTGTACGAATATTCCTGAATATTATAATCTTGGACCCCACGCGAAGTTAAGTACATGCGCCGCATCTACTTACTAGATGCGCCGCATCTTACCCTCAGACAGAAACTATAAATACCCCAAAGACCAGACGAATTAAGAGTTCCGAAGTTTTAACAGAAGACCGAAGACCAGAAACCAAGGACGAATTCAGTCAAGGCAGCAGCACAAGACACACCCAAATCAAAGATACAAGAGCTGTAAGAAGGTGCTGCATGTGTTTAATTCATTAAGTAGTTTTGTTTTATTGTGTTAGTAAACTTTAATTCATCAAGATTGGTGGCTTGTGTAATGTGACAACGGAAAGGTTGCACTCCCTTAAAACTGCTTTCTCATCAATTAAAGTTTATATGTTAGTGTCTTTGGTGACTTTTATTAGTGCATTGATAACCTCTGTGGCTAGCTGAGCGTTGATCGGGTCGCCATGCCTCTGCCCTCGCCTATTTATTAGATGCCTATGCATTCTATGGTCTGTAGAAAAGTAGGAGAAAGATAAATAGGATAGTCATAAGTAATCATTAAGGGTTTACTCGCCGATAAGATTAGAACCAACGAGAAAGGACTTAATCTCGGTGCGTTGCATCGAACTATACACTTCATATAACACTAGCAATAAAACAAGTGACAAACTACTTATCATAAGGACAACCCTCTTATTGTCTCGAGTATCTATTTGTGTACGTGTGTGCTACTTGCTGATTCGTGCCTATTGGTTTAGTTTATTATTTAATTGCAACCAAATCGTGCCAGTCTCTCAGGCTGAACCCCCCTCGCGTTAGATTAGATTGTACAGCTAACTTAATATATTAAAATACTGATTAGAATAACTAGGTAATACGTTCCACTCTTAGTGATCGACACTCTACTTACCATTATATTCATACTGACCGGGTACACTGCTCGTTAAGTGTGTGTGTTATTGATAAGTCGGCTAAATATAAATTTAAAACTTGAGTAGGCATTAAAACTGCTAAACCGCAACGACACGCTACACGCATCAGGAACTCTGAAAGAAGAAGTGTACGTGAGTCAGCCAGACGGTTTCGTTGACAAAGATCATCCGGAATACGTCTACAAGCTAAAGAAGGCAATCTATGGTTTGAAACAAGCCCCACGGGCGTGGTATGACGAGTTATCATCTTTCTTGTTGTTGAATAATTTCACCAAAGGAACAACTGATCCAACCTTGTTTACAAGAAAATACAAAAATGACATTTTGATTGTTCAGATTTATGTGGATTTCATAATATTTGGGTCCACTAATTCGGAACATTCAAAACATTTTGAAAATCACATGAAAAGAAAATTCGAAATGTCCATGATGGGTGAATTAAAATTCTTTTTAGGCTTACAAATTCATCAATCCCCACGTGGTATTTTTCTTAATCAGGCTAAATATACAATTGAGATTTTGAAAAAACATGGAATGGACAATTGTGACTCTGTTGGAACTCCAATGGTCACTTCACCCAAGATAGGTGCTGACCTAAATGGGAAACCCATGAATCCGAAGAAATATCGGAGCATGATTGGGTCTCTCATGTTCTAACTGCAAGCCGACCAGATATTCATTTTGCTGTTTGCTTACTTGCACGGTTTCAGGCAAGGCCTACCGAACTTCACCTCCAAGAGGTTAAACGGATCTTTCGGTACCTTCGAAGAACCATTAACATGGGACTTTGGTATCTGAAGGATTCGGAGTTTACACTAATAGCATTTTCAGATGCAGACCATGCCGGTTGCCAAGTTACAGCAAAGAGTACATCAGGCGGAGCACAATTTTTGGGAGAAAAGCTAGTAGGCTGGTCATCAAGGAAACAAGACTGCATTGCTTTATCAACGGCAGAAGCCGAGTATGTGTCTCTATCTGCATGTTGTGCCCAAGTTCTATGGATGAGGACACAACTAACAGATTATGGTTTCTCTTTCAACCGCATACCTTTGTATTGCGATTCAAAAAGTGCCATAGCCATCTCGTGCAACCCAGTGCAACACTCGAAGACCAAGCATATTAGAGTCCGCTATCACTTCATAAAATAGCACGTTGAAGAGGGTACTGTTGAATTGTTTTTCGTGAAGACTGAATATCAACTCGCCGATCTATTTACTAAGGCCCTCCCAAAAGAGCGGTTTGAAAATTTAGTTCGTTGAATTGGTATGCGAAGCCTAACTCCCGAAGAGTTAGAAAGTCTTCTCGAATCATCTTGATTTATATCAACAAGCTTCGCATGTAAATATTTTTGTAAATATATACTTGTTCAAAAATATAAAAATAGAAAATTTCAAAAAGACATAAAAAATATAAAACTCAAAAACCAAAAATATTCTTCTCACGACATGTCTCTCGTATAATCGATATTCTGTACGTATCTAGAAATGTCATTCAACAATGATACGGGCATGTACAGATGCTTGAGCGAGAGTTTTTTTTATGTTTTTCTAAAACATGTCGTTTCTCAAATTTTTCTTCATTAAAGCTTTCGTATATTTCAGTACGAGACCCGTGCTTTATTGTGAAATCTTTTATTGTGGCCCGAGTACTTCAACTCGAAAAGATTTCATATAAAGGCTACATTGAATGACTTCTGATTATTTCCGATCAGGACTCGCAATGTTAATGGCAAAAAGCCAAACCAGTGAGCACTTAATCAAAATTGTTTTAAAAAGATTTTTCAATATCTTTCTATAAATTTTGTGCTCACATCAACTCCCTCTAAGACCCTTAAATGCTTTTAAACTCAAACGTTTAATTATATGCTCTGTTTAAGGGGGAGTATAAAAAGAAAATGTTCCGTTTTCATGCTAAAATCAGTCCGTCTCTCCTTAAAAAGTTTCATTTTAATCCACTGTTTTCAAAAATACCACTTCATGCTATTTTTGAGGGGGAGATTAAGTGTTTATTAGATATAAGGGGGAGAGGACGTGATTAAAATGTGATAAAAAAGAAGTTTTGTGGTTTGAATCTCAAAACGAGCTCCTCAAAAAGACTCAGAACAACCCTCGAATTGACGAAACTAAATGTCCATTATCGAAAAGACATGTCCTGGATGGGTAATAATTTCAAGCTGGTTTACCAGTAACATAAACGTGTCTCGCAAAGGACTTGTCTGAGTAGAATGTACCAATTCGAGAGATGATCTTTGAATATGACCTGGACCGGTAATAATTTCAAGCTAGTCTAACTAGTGATGTAAGTGTGTCTCGCGAAGGTCATGTTCATTGAGAGTCGATCATTTCAAATGTGCGAACTCTACCCAACATGTGCAATTTATTTCAAAAATGCATGAGCACATGTGAAGGGGGAGTGTTTCAAAAATGCAAAACTCTCAATGTGTTAACAAAATGTGTTTTCTCATAAACACGTTGAGAGATTTTCACAAGGTTTAATGGCTTGTGACAAATAATCTAGGATAATCATGGAGTAATAAGGTGATTATGGTTAGGTTATGTCCAATGATCCGCCAGAACCGGAGGGATCTACCCAAGGACAATTCCAATAGCTTAGAATTAGAAGTCCTTAGGTAAGATTGAAAAAAGGAGAAAATGAGAAAGGAGAAAGAAGGGGTTGAAGAATGAAAAAAAAGTTTAATGAAAGGGTGAAAAGAAATAGCCCTCCATGAAAACTTAGGTCAGAAACCGGGTCAATACATCTGCTATCGGTACTCACTAAGGTGATACTGATATTGAAGACAAGACGTCATGGACCCAGTGACGCATTGCACCACCCCTCCTATCCACTCAGATATCTCTTAAAAGATATTTGTTTCATTTCTCACGGAGAACACTGCATAATCTATCGACCTCTCACTCCGAGATGTGTTGATATTGAAAAGGTGGCACTCTGCTCCATGCCTCCGACGTCTAAAACCAAAACGCACATTATTGAGTCTAGAGACATGAGATTCATCAAAAGATCTCTTAGGAACACTTCCAATGCAATACACTTGTGTTCATCAAAAGGATACAAGATGTATGAGTCTTAATGAGATCCAAGGATCTTGCTTCACGACATGATGGCTGCTGGACGTTTTATTGCTAACTGTCTTATGCAGGTACCGACGAAAGTCCATCCACCATCATCATCTACAACGACGACGCATCCGGACAGAAGAAGTAGATCAAGGCAGGAAAGACCAAAAGATGATACTTTGAAGATCACAGTGCATGAAGGAACATTTAATGAAGAATATTATACATCGACACACAAAGTTCTAGACACTAAAGACAAAAGACCAATCACGGGAGCATCATTGAAATGACCATCCCTTAGGGGGAGATTGTTAGCATTTAATTTATGCTATTTAGGAAGTGATGGTCATTTGTAAACTAGAATTAATGTGTCATGTATAATATGTATTAAGAATAGTGGGCTTATGGCACTAGTAATGATTGTAACTTAAGTATAAGTGTAGTGCAATACATTAGCCCACATTAGGTCCAATGTAAAGCCCATCCAAGCCCACTTGGATGGCTGTGAACTCATAAAACCACACACACTCTCATATCTTAGTTTATGTCTCGTATTGCAAAAGAGAGAGTGTGTGTGTGTTTTACATTTAGTCATTGTATTATTTCTTTCCAAAGGTTATAATCATTCGACTAGTATTTTTCCCATATGATCCACACTTCTCTTGTTCTTAACGTGTGTTTGTGAGTCATCAAGTGTTCTTGTCGAGTTGTGTGATAAAGTAGAAAGTGTTCGGCTCATTTCCAAGTGAAGATCGATCATTACAGGATGCCCCCAAGAGAGCTAACTCAGGTGTACTGAAGTGTACCAACGATTCAGGTGAGTCGCTGAAGTATACCGAAGTATCACTCAACGACTGTAGTTTGGAAGCACCTCGAACACTAAGCGTAATCTACAAGGGATTACCGAAGTTACCTGCTGTCAGGGCTGTTTGATGTTGACCCTGGCAGGAATTTCCACTCAAACACTGAGAATCACAATTGTGAGTTCCCTCATGAATGTTCTTGGCAGATTACTAAGATCTGCATAGGACTCTTGTAATTTACAACTGGTGTTCATGTTGTTGAACAACTAGTGTAGAAATGTTAAATGTTCCTATGAGATCTTTTTATGTATCTCACGGCTCTAGACTCGATTCAGTGCTTATTGGTTTTAGTCGTCGGAGGCATAGAGCAGAGTGCCTCCTTTTCAATATCAACTCATCTTGGAATGAGAGGTCGATAGATAATGAAGGGTTCTCCGTGAGAAATGAAACAAGTATCTTTTGAGAGACACCTGAGTGGCTAGAAGGTTTAGTGCAGTGCGTCACTGGGTCCATGACGGCTTAATCTTCAATACCGGTGTTACCGTAGTAACAACCAGTAGCATATGAATTGAACCCGGTTTTTGCCCTAAGGTTGAACATATGGAGGGCTATTTCTTTTCACCCTTTTCTTTACTTTTTTTAAAAAAATATTCAACCCCTTCTTTTTCCTTTCATTTCTTTACTCCCTTTTTCATCATACCTAGGACTTTCTAGTTCTAAACTATTGGTATTGTCCTTGGGTAGATCCCTTCGGCTTTGGTGGATCATAGGACGGTTTCCTAACCTTAGTCACCTTATATCTCCATGACTATCCTATGTTTGACATAAAACCAATCATTTGAAAATCTCTCAAAGTGTTTATGAGTGTAAAACTTATATTGTTTACACTTTGAGAGTTTTTCATTTTTCAGAAATATCCCCCTTAACATGTGCTCATAAGTGTTTAAAGTAAATTTGCACATGTCGGGTAGAGACAACACTTTTAGAATTGATTCATTTTCAGTGAATATGACCGTTGCGAGACACGTTTACATCACTAGTTAAACTAGCTTGAAATTATTACCCGTCCAGGTCATATTCAAAGAAGAATCTCTCGAAATCGGTACACTCTACTCAGACAAGTCCTTTGCGAGACACGTTTACATCACTGGATAAACCAGCTTGAAATTATTACCCATCCTGGACAAGTATTTTCGATTACTGACATTTGATTTTCGTCAATTCGAGGGTACAATCTGAGTTGAGCTCATGCGAGATTCCATACTTTATTTACCATATTTTAATCAAATACTTATTCTCCCCCTCAAAAATAGCATATTCATGTTGTTTTTGAAAAACTTTTGATTAAAATATGCTTTTTGAGGTTTATGGGAAGAATTTCATCAAGAACTTTCATGTTTTGAACAAAGATATTTGTT
This sequence comes from Artemisia tridentata subsp. tridentata, assembly GCA_021014915.2. NCBI lineage: Eukaryota > Viridiplantae > Streptophyta > Magnoliopsida > Asterales > Asteraceae > Artemisia > Artemisia tridentata. Next base: position 271,995,505 of record CP139504.1, read on the forward strand.
TCAAGTACTCCCCCTTAACAAGGGCGTACTTGTTCTTTTGAGCAGAATTTTGAAAAATTTTTAAAATTTTGATTAATTATGCTCAAAAGTAAGAAGCTTTCACTCCTTAGATTAGGATTGAGGCACTGAAGCGTACCTCAGGGTCCTTTCTTTACAAGAACGGGTTGTGCACTGTTATATGTGCACAAGCCATTGTCATATATAAATAATTGATGAATGATGACAAAAATTGACAATGATACCGTTGGTTTTACTCTGGACGGCGGAAAGTGAGAATATTCGGATCTCTAGCTCGTCCACCCACATAACTCTCCAGTCTTCTCATCTGCACCCGATACTTAAGCCGGTGATCAATTCGTGCCAAGAACTTGACCGCTTGCTTCACATCGCTCCTTTTCCAAGTCATATGCCTCAGCCAACCCTACTTTCTTCACTGTGTGTGATTCTCCAGAATGTGATCAAGTTCAGCCCTAACTTGGATCAAAGTCTCATCGCTAAACTTGTGAATATCTTGATAGCCCATGAACTTTGGTCTTTCAGATCTCACGTACACCACCCCAAATGGTTTGTTGCTGAAGGAGTATGGCTTCATTTATGCTATACCTGGAGGTCGAAGATCAGGCTTGATTAGATTCAACTGCTTTTGGTAACTTTCGACCCCAAGATGAACGTCTTCAACTCTTATCCTGATCACGATACTTCAGATGTAAATCAGTATAGAGTTGATGATATCGTATTGAAGACTACCCGGAAGATGCTCGAGTTTCCCTTGAATCTTGAGTAGATACATATCTTCAATGTCGTTTAGATTCAAGTAGGGATAATCAGCTTCGTTGAATGTGTATTCCTTGCCGTCTTGCCTTCTCACTATGATCTTGGTTAGAAAATTATAGCCATACTTCAACTCTGTCTCAACACTCTTTATTGAAAGAATCCTACTTTTGTGGAAAGCCTTATGTTTCGAGGTAAAAGTAAGTTTCCATTTGTAGAACCATTTTCTCATGTCAGGCCAGTGGAAGATTCCCAGAACAGCTTCATCATTGTATTCTTTAATCGAGTTGATGAACAAGTCTCCGATCTGTTCTTCTAAACCTTCTTGCACATATGTGGCTGCCTTGAACTTTGTAAGGGAGGTAGCATAACGCTTTTCTGGATTAGTATTCCCATAAATCAGATACTCCAAGTCATTGTTGAAGAAGTAGGCTTTGGGCATCTTGGGATTATGGGCATGACCAATCAGAGGTAAGGGTTGTGAGTAGTCCCGGAATTGGAAGGTGTCGGTTTGATGAGAGGATCTTGCATCATCCCAGTTAACGTTCTCCGATAAAGCCCGTGCAACTTGTTCTAGATTATACTCGAATTCCAGTTGTAAAGTTGTTGCAGTCTTGAATTGGGAGAAGCCTGCTTTGCGGATTTTCACTATATCGGACAGTTGTAGCTTCTGAACCTTCATTACTTTCTTCAGTTTCTTAGTGAAATCCACAACTGAGCCTTCTGCAGGTGCTTCATCTTCCGGAATGTCTGGGTAAGCATCCACCATCTCTTCAAACCAATTGAACTTTTCAGCATCAGGGTTAACCTATTCAGGAGCTGGTTTGAGAGGAGCATCAGCAGGTGGTGCAGGAACAGTTGCAGCCTTTTGTGGAACAGCTTCAGCTTCAGCTTGATCAATGGTAACATCATTATGATCTTCAGCTTCATCAATGGTTCCCATCTCTTGAGGCACAAGTTCTTCGTCGCCCGTTTGATGAACATGAGAGGATGGTAGTGTGCCAGTAGGTCTAGTTGTTGTTGTTCATTTCTTGCTCGGCTTCGCTTGGTCGTCTTTGTCATGATCATCACGACGACGTTTTCTAGGCTTGGCCTTCTTGCACGACTCACCTTTCTTTTCATCTTTCCTTATTGATTCGATTAAAGCTTTGCAAAGATCTTCCTCTTCCGGGTCATTAATGATAACTTCTAGCAATTGCCCTTTAAGATCAGCAGCGGAAGGCTTGGATGGTTTTGTTTAGATTGTAAGTGGTGTGTTTGAATGTGATGTGCCACAATTCCATCAAGCTTCCTTTTAACGTATTCCTTCAGAAGAGCTGGAAGCGTCTCCTGAAGATGTCTGCCGATTTCTCCTGATAAGTTATTGTTGAGATAGTGTTCCATTGCTAGCTGGATATCATAAGATTTGAACTCATTGATTTCACTTAGTTGTGTCGTCACTTGAGTTTGTAACGCGCAGAGCTGTTCTTTGAGGGCTTGGAGTTCACTGTTGTCTGGTTGTTGAGGTGTGGGTAATGGTGATGGAGGCTTGGTTTTGGATGTTTGATCCACAGATGATGGAATCACAGGTGGAGTAGGTATACGATCGTCATCTTGATCATCCTTATCCTCATCCTCATCCTCATCACTATCATCGTCGTTATCATCATTACTTTCATCTTCTTTATCTTTATCATTTTCTTCATCTTTATCATCTTCTCCATCCTTATCATCACTTTCACTTTGATCTTCATCAGTTTTGTTATCATCTGATTTTGAGGGTGTGTGAATATGTTGTGTGAAAACGTAGAGGGGGGGGGGGGTGAATACATTACCGTTTTAAAAACTTAGATCTTGTTGTATCAAATATTCGATTAAGCTTGTTGTAATATGAAAGATGTTAAGTATAGTTTATGACTAGCATATAATAAGACAAGTTGTCATACAAGTATTATCAACAAGTCACAACACAAGCAATCATATAATGCAAACATAAAAGTAAAGTAGTAAGTAAAAGAAAATGAAAACCGAACACGATGATTTATAGTGGTTCGGTCACGGAGCTCCTCTCCGCCCTACTCCACTCCCCGAGTACCCAACTCGAGAGTTACTTCACTAGATCAACAAGCTCCCTTCTCGGTGGAGAAAACCTTACAATCGTCGCTTACACTTTTTTCGGTACAAAGCTAAATACCGAGTTCTAGTTCGAGGTAGAACCAACCTAACATCGCTTATACTTTTTCCGACACTAAGCTAGATGTCGAGTTCTTTTACAAGGGTACAACCACTCCCGCTATGTTTTATGGCCCAACATAGAAACCTTGTGTTTCATGGAATAAACACATAAACCATCTAATCTAGTTTGGTGAATAGATTGTGATGCAATGATGTTTACAATAATGATCCATGACACAAATGTCCACTGGATATGAATAGCTAATCTAAATGAACTTCCATTGATAGGAAGCCTTCAATGGATGAAGATCACAAGCTCCCTAAACTTGTTGTGATGGATCTTCATATATGCATGCATGAGTAATCTATATGTACTTCTTGAATAAGAAGTCTTCAAACAATGAGGATGACAAGTGCCCTTGAATCTTCATATGTTGGTATGCTTTGATGGATGATGATGGCAAGATCTCCAAGCCTTCTTAGTGGATCAGGAGGTATGCTATGCTTTTGGTGGATGATGACTCATGATCTTTGAGCTTGCTTCACAGGATCATTTCGGGAGTATGCTTACAACATAATGAAAGTTAGTAACATTATGATCATTATGATATGGGTGATTAATGTATGTTTCTACATGGTTATCTATTAATCTAAGTGTATGCAAGAGGGTAGAGAGAATGTATGTTCAAGTGATCTCCAAATGAGTAAACCATGGGCAGCTATTTATAGCCAACAGGCTTAGCAACCCACGGATTTGGCGGATCCAAATTGAGGGATCCATCCTTGTATCCCTTTTGGTTCCGCCCGAGCCTGACAGCAAATCTTCTAAAATCTTTCCCAAATCTTGCCAAGATATTACCATATCTAATTCTTTGTGTGAAGATATAACCATGATATTCTTAAGATCTTCAAGATATCCTAAAGATATCAATATGATGTATGCCATGATGTCATTGTACAATTTCCATTTTAAGAAATAAAATGTAAATGTAATTTGTAAATGTATATGAATATGTAACGTGTATATACTAGCTTAACTAATATATGTTTACCAAGTTGTACCATGTTTATGTGTTACTAAGAATGTTAAACTACTTATGCTATTATAGGTCTTAAGATATTATGTCTTTAACATCATTTTCATGAGTAAACACATTTGTTTTAGTTTGACACCTAAAGTGTACTTATCCTATTATGACATGAATGCAACTAAGAAAACATGGTGTACAAGTAAAAGTACTTGTATATGCAAAATGTAAAATGAGGTTCGAAGTAGAATGGTTAACCTTTTAAAATACTTAATGACTCTAAACGTATTTTTAAACATTCTAAATGGTTTGTTAAGGGTTTGATCATAATGCCACATAACAAACATGTACAAACCTGTGTTGTACCATACGAGGACTTGAGAAGTCGAGAGATGTTGAATGTATGTTGAGACAAAATATGATTACAAGTAACTTGTACATTTTACGTTATGTATCAAGTTACATGTTTGTCATCAATCAAAACAAACGAGACTGTAATACTTGCACTAACAATCTCCCCCTTTTTGATGATGACAAAATATGTAAACGTGATAGAAAGTAAAATGTAAAAAGTTACTTGTTACTTGTATCCGTACTACCTTTTACATTACCTTCTCCGTTTACACTCTTCTCCCCCATTACTTTCTCCGTTTACACCCTTCTCCCCCTTTTGTTGAAACAAAAAGGGTGTGTCCTTGGAGTTAACTTCATTTCCCCTGACAAAGGCGAGCTTGCTTCATCCCTAGTGAAGTTAAAATGTCTACACCAATCCTCTATGGTTGTTGTGTCTCCTAGGTTATTGCCCTTGTTTGGTAGCGGATCTATGGATCAAATTTAGACCCTTACCCTACATCAAGGTTAGTGTTGTGCAACAAACAACAAAAAAAAAATATGAGAAATGCATGATGTATAAAATGCACATAGCCAACGATACACGTGGGTAAGCTATGTTAGACTATCTCCTCCTTTTTGTCGAAACACAAAGGTGTGTCGAAGAATGAGAATAATTCTGAATGCGTGCATGCTCCCCCTTGACTGTTGTTCTCCCTTGGTCAATACTCCCCCTTGTTAGGGTGCCAAAGTATATGATGCAAGAATTTTGAGTGCTTGAATAGCTCCCCCTTGGACAATACTCCCCCTAGTTGGAGTGCCAAGTATATGATGCATGAAATAAAAAAAAAAAGCTACAAAAACAAAGGTTAGTGCATGATTAGCTCCCCCTTGATCAATACTCCCCTAGTTGGAGTGCCAAGTATATGATGCAAGGATGAAGAATGCTACAAAATAAAGGTTAGTGTAAAATAATATTTGTCCTTGGACGAGTATGTGATATACAACAATGCGTGTACATGATGCATTCTATAAATGCTTGACGGAAGCTCCCCTTGCTCTAGGGCGTCAAGATGAACCTACAAAACAAAAATTAGTACAATAGAAGCTATGTCTTAAGACATATATTTCATATACGACCAAGTGTATATATGATGCAATATGAGTGCTAGACAGATAATTCTCCTGGTTTGAGGACGTCAAGAAGCACCTATAATGAAAGAAGGAAAATAATTGATGCAAACTTCATCCTTAGATAAGTATGCTATATACGATCGAGTGTATACGATGATGAACCTACAATGAAAGGATTAGTGAAATATATTTCATCTCAAAGAAAAGTAAGATGTATATATATGATGCAATATATCAATGATATAATCACAAGCAACTCAAGACAGAGAACCATGATTATTTAGCAAAACATGTTATCAGGTGTAATCTTCTAATAAGAATTACAATCATAAGAAAAACAAGAATATAATATGATAAAATCCTAGATGGAAAATATTAAGAGTGAGTGGTGCTAGTGTTGGTGTTGGTTTACTAGTAGGTTTTTCGCTAATCCATGGGGTTGATGATTAATGAAAGAGGTGATGGAAGGTGGTGGTTATAATGAATGCAATGAATTTAGAAACTCGTATGTATAGCAAATGCTATAAGAGTATTGAAGATGGTTAAGGTTATGATATTATCATCTACCAAAGATGATGTATAGCAAATGAGGAAGTGAAGACAATGATCACTTAGGAATAGAAATTCCATATTCAACAATTAGAAATACTAAATACCTATATGAGGATGAAAATGACATCATATGATGGAAAAAGTGTTGGTTGGACCAACGTGTTGAGAATGATGGTTTTGATATATCGTTAGCACTAACAATGACGTGCTTGATATGTTTCAAGAATGAAAAGGATGAGATCCTATGATGGTGTTCTAGACAATGAAGGTGTTCTAGACAATTAAGTTGTGAAATTAAGATTCAAAAGAAAATCCTAGACTCGGTTGTGAGAGGGTTCTTTGTTTTGAATGGTTAAAAACTGAACCAGGTACCCACGGATTGGGCGAAACCAAATATTTGGTTCCGTCCGTCTTATCAAAGGGTACCTTGGGACCAGAATTTGATTTGGTCATGCTTTGTCATTTTTGAACAAACGAAGGTTCGAGCTAAGATCTATCTATTTATAACTACGGATTCGGTTCCATTAATCCTAGTCAAAGTCTAAGGAGACTCGATGGTTCTTGTTTAAGAGGTTTGAAACACTTGTGATTTTGTGAACTAATTTTAGCTAAATGGTGTGAACCTATGTGTTGGTATTGGTAAGTGTTCTTTAATACAAAAAGACAATTATGTGAATGAATTTCTCTCCCCCTTAATCGGTGGACATCCAACATAATGTGTAATGTATCGAATGAAGAATGACGATGCAGGTTAATGAAGGCGATGAGCTTAGTAATGTTTTTGCGGATGTTGGTTAGCATACAAAGAACTTCATCCTTGAAGTTACGTAGCTCTTCTCTATCAAAGCGAGATGATCGCATGACGAGGCATGTGGTTTTCTCATGAGAGGTGTATTATTATAACTAAAAGGTGATGGAGATGTTTTTAGGAAGACGGAAGCAATAATGAGTTTTGGAAAGAGGTCGATTGAAAGATACGCAAACACAAATTTCAAGCCTCTGAAACTTAACCCTATTAGCTTTAAAAACTATATGCAAGTGAAAGGGTCCCATAAACATATTACTAATCTACGTAGCAATAAAGGAATTACATACTGCCCTTCATTCTGATTACCCATCTGATATCGAGGAGCATATCCCTGCTGATTTCCATATCCCCCAACCATCTGTCCTTGTTGTCCCATGTTGAAACTCGGCTGTGCAATTTGCTTGTTGCGAGTGTTCGATGAGATTCTTTGGTTCTTGTTGGTAGGTGTGGAGTAGCGTCCTTGGAATGCTTTTGTTAGGTAAGCAAATGCTTGAGTCAAAGCAGCAGTTGACTCATCCTGATCATTAAAATCGGATTCTTGGTGTTGCGGGTATTGTTGTTGTGGGATGACATGTTGTTGTTGTGGATAGAATGATGATTGTGGAGTATATTGTTGTTGCATGAAGTGTTGGGTGGAAGATGAAGCGGGTTGTGTATTTACTGTTGCAGGTGTAGGTGTTTGGACAATGAGTGCTAGAGGGTCATGTTGCTTTGCTAACTTCTCTTTTCTGACTTCATTTGCCTCTGCCTGGTTTTGCTTTAGGAAGTCGTAGAGCTGATCATAGTTCACCTCGTGAAGGTTCTTTGTTTGGTTGACAATAGTGACATATCGTCCCCATTCCTCTGGTAGGTTGTTGATGAACTTGATGTTTTGAACAATTTGAGCTGGTGTCAGCTTGTTTCGGATCAGCTCATTCATGAGAGTACAAAACCGTGTGTAGTAAGATTCAATTGGTTCAGCTGGAGTGGATGTGAACTTCTCCCATTCAGTTAGAAGCTTGTTTTCAATGTCTTGTTTACCAATTTCTGTGCCATGACAAAGCCGTCTAACTCGTTCCCACATAGCATAGGCAGTTTCACAACTGTCTACAGCACAAAATATTTCTCGTGGTAAACCGAGTTGGATTAAATGCATTGCCAAGTCATCAGCTTCTATTTGCTTCCAATCTTCTGGTGTGTATTCAGCTTCCGTTTGATCCCGGAAGGTCTCTGGAGTGGGAGGTGTTGCATTAGGATTTCCAGCTGTGACTCGAATCTTACGAGGCTTGAATGGACCATTCTCGATGGAGTTAATCAAGAGTCTCCCTTGACCTTGAGGCTTGGTTTTCATGTATCGGAGCATACAACTCGTCCATGGTAGGTAACCACCTTTTTTTAGAATTGGAGGACGGTTTTCTGCACCGGCAGCATGAATGTCTTGTTGAGTAGTCATTGTTGATGTGTTGTATGATAAAGTTGATGGAGGATCGTTTCAACGAAATAGGAGTTGTTGTTGTTGAAGGTTAAACTTGATTGATGTTGATGTGAAGTCTTGGTTCTTCGGTGAAGATCGTTGAAGTTACTTGCAATTTGGATAAACGTAGCAAATTAAATAAAGTTACAAAATTTGACTAAGCTATAATTTAGACAAAATCTAGATTTCACAAATTCGAGAAAGTTATGTAAATTATAATTTAGATAAAATGACAAATTCTATAGAAATTTTAATTTATACCAAAATTTATGCAAATTATGGCAAAATTTCAATTTAGATAGAGTTTATCTAATTTATATAAATTTGTAATTTATGTAATCGATCTAACTAATTTATACAAATTAGTAGATATGCCTTTGTCGAAGTATTTTACACACTTTTACAAGTGAGAAAATACCAAGTTCGTGATCTTTGATAGTGTAGAAATTACAAGTTTGAATCAAATTTCTAAAAGTTATTTAAGTTGAAACACATTTAAATGAATTGCGAGGACCAAAGTTGTCAATTGCGAAAACTGGTGAAAACTGCCTCAATTGCGAGAGATTGCTCCAATTGCGAAAATATGGTGAATTGCGAAAGTTGGAGGCAATTGCGAAAAACTGCTTGATTTGCGAAAGATAATGAATTGCGAAAACTCAGAGACAATTGCGAAAACCCACCAATTGCGAAAACCTGTGGCAATTTCGAAAGTCTTTGCAATTGCGAAAAGCATATCCAATTGCGAAAAACTTGCCCAATTTCGAAAGTCTTTCCAATTGCGAAAATATGACCAATTGCGAAAGATGTTGGAATTGCGAAAGACCACAGCCCAATGAATTGCGAAATATGGCAGTCTACCAACTCTACCAACTCTTGACTTTTTGGACCTTATCCACTGACTTTAGCCACTGTGAGATCTTACCAACTTTCACCAACTTTGACCAATAATTCTTTACAAGAATTACACGCAAGAAAGAAATGATGAATATCCAAAAACAAATTTTACACCATCTTCATAAATTATTGTCGATCAAAACACTTAGAACAACAAAAAATCCAACCTTTAAATGTGAGATTCGACCAAAGAACTATGAAAGTTTCACTTACCAACTCGTTGAAGCACAAACAAACACAACCTTAAACCTTGATATGAGCGTACGAATCTAAGAAAGAACACAAAAGGTCACGTTTTTCTAACAGAAAAGCGCAACAGTTGGATTCTTGCCCACAAACCGAACACAATCTAACTCCTACCTTGTTGTATGGCGTATTGATACCACTTGTTATAGCTTGAACTTCTTCTTTATCATACAAACAAATACTATATCGAATGGGTACTCAAACAAGAACAAGAATAATAAGGAAGAGTGTGGATCGTATGGTACTTATGGTTTATTAGCTTTGAGTGAAAGATAACAAACACAAATAATGGACACACACACTCTCACTTTACACCATGAGAACCCTCTACAAATGAGTGAGAGTGTGTGAATATATACTCCTATGGCCGGCGCCCTAGGAGGTTTAACATGGGCTTGGAGTGGGCTTGGTGTGGGCTTAAGTGAGTTGGTTCATTAAGTCATCTTTTCTATTCTATTACAACACCAAAAGCCCACTCTTTCTTAACTTAATTATTCTACACGACACACATTACATTTTCTACAAAATGACCATCACTTTATAAAAATATAAATGCTAACACATATTGTTTCCTGAGCTATCCATGATATGATACTTGCACATTGCTTCTAATATGGAGTTCTTGTTTGTTATGTAACGTGGGGTTCATGTCATCGTATATGTCATCTTTACACTACTTGTTTAAGTTGAAATTGCTATGTGAACAAAGTGTTAGTCAATTAAATAGATTCCGGTGTTTTCCTTTCAAATAAAAGTGAAAAATTTATATGAGGATATCCCTGTGGAACGAGATTACATCAAACTAGTGTTGATATAATTTTGATGCTTAAATATATCATGCATATTGATGGGATTAAAGAGTGTGATGTTATTGTATGATTAGTTAAAGGTAATGTTGCTCGGGTGTATGAGAAAATTTGTGTTCGAATATGAAATTGATCTTTTCATTTCTTTCCTTATTGTTGGTAATCTTATGGATTATGCGAGTAAAGTAAAAACAGGTGTATGGCTATAGCTATGAATCGAGTGTGCAATGTGTGTTACCTTTGATTTTAGATGACCACATAATCAATTTTTGCATTTATGGGTTTTTGTTCTTGATGTTCTTGTTGTTGTATTAAAATTAAATATAAATTCAAAAGAAATTCAAATGGGGAAGAAGACGAGGGTATATTAGTCATTTCACTGCGTTTGACCTTGACTTAACGAGAGAACTAACGCTGGTTATCATTCCGTGGCTGTTTTGCAAAAAATGTAAACATTAATGTTTTTTTTTCAACAAAAATCGTCTCGGTGTGATCCTTGCATTTTCGTATTACTTTAGGGACCAAATTTGCAATTTACCCTAAATAAAAATACAAATTACAATACGAAGAAAACGCAAGCGAAAATTAAAAAAACAATACGAAAATAAAAAAAATAAGAAATTATGAATGAACTAATTTGTTGTTGATGTCGTTGCAAAATATGCTTAATAATATTTCGTTGAAGACTTGCGTATGTTTGTTTATCACGTAGTTCTTTGGCTTTCTTCCGTAGCACTTGGCATCTCTCGATCAAAGTATATTGTTTATTTGCCTGCGGACTAATATACAATTCGTTGAATTTACTTATCGCAAACTTTTGATCTTTCAAAACATGTTATGCAATATGATGCACGTGTACATGTTTCTTCGTAGCTTGTTAACAGTGTAAGCACGCGTTAGTTATCGCATAATTCCCAAACGTCCTCAGAGAATACCAAAAACTCTTTCGACATCCTTTCGAGCACCTTCTTGTCGCCGTTTAAATAAGGCATTTTTCTCGTCTCATGCAACCGAAAATGATTTGACAAAAGTTGCCCACTATGGGTAAATCTCGTCTGCTTGGTAATACCCATTTTCAAATGTAAATCCATTTGCTTCAAATGGATCCGCATGGGCGATGTCATCAAGAAGATTGTCGAATAACGGAGAATTATTTAAAACGGTAAGATCGTTATTCGCACCCGCAACACCAAAAAATGTATCCCAAATCCACAAATCGTACGACACTACAACTTCAAGCATTATAGTTGGATATTTTATCACATCTATCAAATTGCCCATGCCATGCTTTCGGGCAGTTAACCCATTCCCAATGCATACAATCTGTTAGCATTGATAAATAAAGTGATGGTCATTTCCGAATATACAACTTTGTAAAAGTGTCGTAGGTATTTAAGTAAGAATAGTCAAGGGCCGAATGGACTTAATCTAGTATGTTATAAGTTAAATTGTATAGTCCAAGTCCATCATAATAGAACCGGCCCAATGTCATGCCCACTAGGGCGTCACCTCATTTCCTATAAATACGCACTCCTACCTCATTAGTTAGTGTGCCTCAAGAGTCATATAGGTGGGAGTGTGTGTGTGTTTTATATTGTTCTTCATCTCTTATTAATAAACATTCGACATACATTTATATCATACTCTTCATCTATCTTGCTTTCTTGTTCTTGAGTACCATTCGTACATCATCTTTAGTGTGTGATAAAGTATTGAGCTAGTGTCTTACAAGTGGTATCATATAGCCAAACAACGTTGTAAGAGATTGTTCTTTTTCATTTTTTGATCGAATATATACTAAAGGTCGCGTTTTTCGTTTCATAAAAACGCTAGCTTTTGGTACAAGTTTTGATTTTTACGCAAGTTGTAGGTTAAAATTAAAGTTGTTACTTTTATAGTTATTTACGCATTTGTAGTAAGTTTTTGGTATTTTTCATCGATTATAATCTTCAAAAACTAGTTGTACTCGTTAAAAAGGTCTTATCTTGTGTCGAAACATAGTTAAAAGTTAATATTGGCGATAAAGATTGGTACTTTATACGTTTTTACGGGTTTTTAAAGTGATTTGACCGTGGAAAAAGGCTTCGAAGATTGTTTGTGACTTGCTTTTGGACCTTCATCGAATAGCTCTCTTATCGACATTCTTGTATAAGAATTTAGATAAAAGAGGGTTTATCTAAATTGTGGACGAATTTAGATATAAACAAGGGTTTATCAAAATTGCTTGATTCTATCAAAATTGCTTGGTTTATCGAAATTACTTGGCTTATCGAAATTGTGAAGCTTATCAAAATTGTGAGGCTTATCGAAATTGTCAGACTTATTGAAATTCCAGGCTTATCGAAATTGCTCCGACTTATCGAAATTCCAGGCTTATCGAAATTGTGGCAGTTTACTAAACTTATCTAAATTCGATTTGTACTTGATTTCTACAATATCAAACGTGAACTCGGTATTCCCGTGCTTGTACAAGTGTGTGGAATACTTCGACAAGGGAAACATCTTCTAATTTGTACAAATTAGATAGATTTTTATCTAAATTACAAATTTCTATCTAAATTGAAATTTTGTCAAAATTGTATAATTTTGTCTAAATTGAGATTTACATCGAAATTTTGATTTTATCTAAATTTCAATTGTGATAACTTTGTCAAAATTGTGATCATTTGATTTTGTCCAAATTATAGTCTTGTCGAAATTGGTAATTTTTATCTAAATTTCTACTTTGCCCGAGTTTATCTAAATTGCAAGTAACTTCAAACGATCATCATCTTAAGACCAAAGCTTCTCTACAACAACTGAACGTAACCTACCAACCACAACTCCCATTTCATTGCAACGATCCTACATCAACTTTATCATATGAAACATCATTAATGGCTCCTCAACAAGACATTCATGCAGCCGGTGCAGAAAACCATCCTCCTATGCTAGAAAAAAGGTGGATATCTTCAATGGACGAGCTGTATGCTTCGCTATATCAAAACCAAACCTGATGGATAAGGTAAACTCCTGCTCAACTCCATCCAGAATGGACCATTCAAGCCTCGTTAAATTCAAGACCCTGGAAATCCAAATGAAACACCTCATGTCCTACCATTCCTTCATGAACAAAGAGAAGATGATTACACAGCAGAGGATTGGAAGCAAATTGTAGCTGATGACTTGGCAATGCACTTAATTCAACTTGGTTTACCACGTGAGATCTTTGCTGTTGCAGACAGTTGTGAAACTGCTTATGATATGTGGGAGCAAGTTAGAAGGCTTTGTCATGGCACATAAATTGGGCAACAAGATGTTGAAAACAAGCTGCTAACTGAATGGGGGAAGTTCACATCCACTCCAGCGGAACCCATTGAATCTTACTACACCAGGTTTTGCACTCTAATGAACGAGCTCATCAGAAACAAGTTGACACCAAGACAAATTGTTCAAAACATCAAGTTCATCAACAATCTACCAGAAGAATGGGGACGATTTGTCACTATTGTCAATCAAACCAAGGACCTTCACCAGGTGAACTATGATCAGCTCTATGATTTCCTTAAGCAAAACCAGGCTGAGGCGAATGAAGTCAGGAAGGAGAAATTAGCTAAGCAACATGATCCTCTTGCATTGATTGCTCAAACACCAACACCTGTAACAGTGAATAATCAACCATCATCATCATCTTCCACTCAGAACTACATGCAACAACAATACGTTCCACAAACTGCTGTCATACCACAACAACAATTCTACCCACAACAACAAGTTATTCCCCAACAACAATACCCACAATATCAAGAAGCAGATTTCACTGACAATGATGATAGTGTTGCTTTGACTCAAGCATTTACTCTTCTATCAAAGGTATTCCAAGGACGCTATTCCACACTAACTAACAACAACCAAAGGATTTCATCGAACACTCGCAACAGGCAGATTGCACAGCCGAGTTTGAACATGGTTGTTGACATAAATAATGCCTAAAAACATTATCAATATTTATTCATATCTCTATGTTTTGGTGATCACAAAATGTAAACTCATTAAAACATAAACTTATAAAATAAACAAGTACTTAGTTGTAAATATTCACTTCTACAACTAAAATCACTTAAGGTATGAATGAATTAATGCTTAATGCATTATATGATCAAAGGAACATTTTCTTAATAACTAGATTTTTTATAAAATGTCAAAAACATTTTATATATTTTAGAAAAACATTTTTGGTAATAAATAAAAAGGTTTAATTCATTATAAATTTATGAATTCAAATTTTTAACCAAAATCAGTAAAAATGTTCCAGAAAAACCTTCCCCACTAAAAGACAAAACTGGGCAACGGATGGCGTGGGCGGCCCCCCTAATTTTGCTAGGCGGCCCCCTTAAAATTAAGGGGACCGCCCCCTATTTAAGGGGGCCGGCCACGCTCCTGTAGGTTCCAGCTGTCCAGTTTTTCTGCCTATAAATACCACCCTTCCCCTGGATTTTTACTCACCCTTTTGCACTAAAAACTTTCTGGTTTAGATCTCATTTCATATTTTCAAAAACCCTTTGATCATATAATTATAAGCTTTTGTTTCAAGTGATCCAAAGCTTCAACCTCTCAAGTGCAAGAGAAGAATACTTCTATCCTTCAAGACAAGAAGTATTACAACTTGGTGTAACTCTTCCATCCAAGTTGTTGGTGTATCATAATTGTAAATCATTCATTCATTTGTGTAAAGTGTGTGTATAAGGTGTAAACATAAGTGACTAGATATGTATAGTGTGTAAGTAGTGAAGAAGGTGTATAAGTAGTTGTGGTGTAAAGAAGTCATGTAGAAGTTGTAAAGCCGTGGTGTAGAAGTTGTGAAGCTGTGGTGCAGATGTCGTGAAGCCGTTGCTTAGAAGTTGTGAAGTCGTCATGTAGAAGTCGTGAAGCCGTTGCTTAGAAGTTATGAAGTCGTCATGTAGATGTCATGAAGCCGTTGCTTAGAAGTTGTGAAGTCGTCATGTAGAAGTTGTGAAGCCATAGCTTAGAAGTCATGAAGTCCTAGTGTTGAAGTCGTGAAGCTGTAGCATAGGAGTTGTGAAGCGGTCGTGTTGAAGTTGTGAAGTCTTGGTCGTGAAGCCGTAGCTTAGAAGTTGTGAAGTCGTGGTCGTGAAGCCGTAGCTTAGGAGTTGTGAAGTCGTCGTGTAAAAGTCGTGAAGCCGTTGTGTTGAAGTCGTGAAGTCGTCGTGAATAAGTTGTGTACAAGTTGTGTTGTGAAGTTGTGAGATTGGTTCTAGCTACGATTAGAACTCGACATTTAGCTTTGTGTCGTTAAACCCGTGTAAGCCAAAGTCGTGTAAGGTTTTCTCCGCCATAAGGGAGCTTATTGAAGTTGTGAAGAAAACTCTCGAGCAAGGTGTGCTCGGGGAGTGGAGTAGGGCAAGGAAGGTGTCCTTGTAGCCGAACCACTATAAATCCCTCGTGTCTCGGTTTGATCTTTCCATCTCTTACTTATTTCTTTATATCGTCATTACTTTCATACATATAGGCATATATAATTGTTAGTATTAATTAGAAGTTGATTTCACATAAAGATCAATTTAAAACTCCATTCATAAAAAGAAAACTTTTATAACAAATCTAAAAGGATACCCATATAATTAATAATATTGTTCAAGTATCATTTTTCATATAAACTCAAAACTTATCTTTTAAAAGGAAACAAAGTTTTCATAATAAAAGTGAAAAGACGTAAAACTATTCAACCTCCCCTTCTAGTTTTCCACAATTGGTATCAAGAGCCACGTCAATCAAGATCTTTAAAATATACTGTATTTTAAAACTTGAATCGATCTATGGAATCCGAAAAATATTTAGAAGGGGAATTTATGTAAACACCACCGCTATTTGAAAACTATACTTTTCTTGAATGGAAAAATAAATTTGAAAATTATGTGAAATCAATTGATCTAGATCTTTGGCATGTCATTTCGATTGGTGATTTTCAACCAACAAAAACGGATTTTGAAAGTCAAACAAAAACGGATTTTGAAACTCAAAATAATTATTTAAAAACAAAGAATAACAAAAATAATGAAGCTAAAATAATTATTTACAAAACCTTGCCGAAAGTTGAATATGAAAGAATATCTTTCTGTAAAACGGCAAATGATATTTGAAAAAATCTCTTAAACTTTCATCATGAAAAATGTCAAGCCAAAGATGAGGATTTTGATCTTGTACATGAATTAGTTATCTTAGAAAATTTAATAGATAAACATTTAGATAAAATCGATACATGTGCTACTAGTTCAAATGTTGTTAATGTAGGTATTAACGACGAAGACTACATGAATCAACTCCAAAGTGAACTCAATCCAAAATCATGGAGTGACACAGACGAAGGAGAAGATCATCATCCGTACAAGACATGTTCGGGTCAAGCCACTTCGGTTTAAATAAGGTGTTAGAAGCTTGCCATGATATACTTTCACACCTTGGTTATCTTGAAGACTCACCTATCATTCACACGTCGATCATCATCTAAGACATTACGAAGAAAAGCTAGGACGTGAGGTAAGTTCTATTTTTAAATTTCATAAGTAATTACTTCATGCATATAATCTTATTAATGCCTTAGGATACGCTTAGTTTGATAGGTTGCTTTGCCTTTACACTTTAGTTATATTCGTTCTGTGGCTTAATGAACTAGAAACCCTTTAGTTAGCCCCCCTAAGTATTAGTAAACCAAGCAATCTTCATATTTGGTACTCTCCGATAGGTAAATTTAGAAACTTAATTTCTTCTAAAAAGAGAATGACTACTGGAGAATCTATTGACTAGAAACTCAATTTGACCTAACGGTTGAATTGCTTCTATGTGAGAAGTTGGGTGTGTGTAACACGTAAAAACGGTCGTGTTTAGCCTGAATTGAGCACCACTAGTAATAGTCTCATACTCATTCTCCAACTTGAATACATTATTCTTCCTAAATATACCTAACGATAGTTTACTGCTATGAACTTTGCTTTTTACTAGAGCTTTTCATTCCTAGATGTATGTTATCTTGCATATATAAAATTTCTAGATGTTTACTTGCTCCTATGTGATTTGACTGCATGCCTTCGTAATTATTTGTTTAGTTGTTGAATGCATTGTCATTATAATAGCTTTTGTTTTTCTCTAACTACTCTGACATGGTGTATTTTTGTATTTAGTCATAATACATGCTTAAATGCCATAGGATATGTAGAAAGAGGTAGCATGTGACAATAGACTTAACCAATACCCTTGAGCATGAGATCTTTTATAAACCACTATTTTTAAACCTATAATTAATGGGACTTATTTTTAAATTTGTAAAAACTTCACATTTTGGAAAAATGATTTTTCAAAAGATTATGACACATTTCTATTAAACATGTTTCACCATCTTACCTTTCTTCCAAACTTGTGTCCATAATTACGTGTTTATCAAAAACCAAAGATTGGAAAAATATGTTTTCTTCTCTCATAAAAACATTTTGAAATAAAACCAAATCTATCTCTTCAAAAATAAACTTTCACATCCACATAAGAACCTACTTTCAAACATTGTTGAATAATGCTAAAAACATCTATTTAAATCATGCTTGGTGATCTCATATATGTCATATATACTTGTGTATATGACACTTATAAGTGAACTAAATCAAAAATGAAAAATCATGGTTTACTTATTAAAGATCTCACTTGGTACAAGTCTAGAAGTCCATGCTATCACAACTCCCCATTCCCTTGTACATAGAAAATCATTAGGATTAATTAACTAGCCTTTTAATCTTCCTAAGTATGATACTATGAATTACTTGGTGCTATGTATTATCTTCTTGTCTAATATATGTATATACATGTTATATGCTTAATGAGTAGTTTGCATGATAGATAAAGTTGCTTAAATAAATATGCTTAGCATATATGAGTTATTAAATCCTAAATTGCCTTGAAAGAAGTTGGACTTGCTTGAAACTAAACCCAAAAACACAACCCTTTCAACAATTTTCTGCCAAAAACCCATTTCCAGTAACCTGGAAATCAGCAGATGGGCGGCCCCTTTAATTCATTAGGCGGCCCCCTTAATATTTAAGGGGACCGGCCACTTAATTAAGGGGACCGGCCATCTGATGGTCGAAGGTGCTGCTCCCTTTTTCTATTTTTTAGCCCATTTTATCCTACACTTCCCAAAATTCACAAACACATTTTGTCACAAATCACCCACCAAAATTTACCTTCCACAATCACATCATCACTACACCATAAATACCCAACTCCATCATAAATGCTCATCCATATCATCCATCCAAACATTTCATCATCTAACCACCCAAGATCCAAGCCTTCAAGAGTTGCTGAAATCTCAGTGAGGCCCATTTGGAGGAGGAAGCTTGACATTTGCCATAACCCAACAAATGATGTTGTTCAAACTCAACCAACACCTAAACCTCATCCTAATGAACCCTTTCACACACATAACCAATCATCCATATGTCCACCTTCATTCACTCATAATTACCTAAGTTCACAAATGTCTCCACCACCAAGAGTGTCACCACCACTTCCACCAAATAACAACCACTCTCCATTATCATCACCTTCCACTCAACACTTGAAGTTCATTGAAGAACTCAAGGAAGCCCATGAGCTTAATGCTCTCCTTGCTTTGCACCTTGTTCAAAGCAACTTAGACCCATCACCATCCATCTCACCATCATTACCATCATCACCACATCACTTGAGTCAAATTGAGAAACATGTCAACAATTGTCTTTGTTGCATCTTTCTCCAAAATCAAACCATCGCCTTAAATGAGCGTCTCACTTGGATTGAGTATCTTCTCACTAGATCTAATCCAGCACCACCACTTGAACTACATCAAAACCCTCATTCAACATGGTCAAGTCCAAGCTCTCCACCTCCAATTCCTCCATCAACACTCTCTCCAACATCCATACACCCAAACTTACAACCCCATTAATCCAACATTTTTACCCCCTCTTTACCATCATCCATCCAAAATAATTCAAGTTTTTCATGTCTCAAGGAAGTCAAATGGATCTCGTAGGCAATTTAAAATTTGCTACTTATTGTATGCTATAAGCAAAATATGTGTTGTATCAATAATTATGTTTTTAACATAATTATTTTCAACTAATGAATGCTTTATTTCTTGTCTTTAATATATGATTGTTATGCTTATTGCTTGTATACTCAATATCATGATATTTATACATGCTTGATGATTAATAACATGCTTATTCCATAATATGTTTTAAATGTATGCATGCGTATTCAACATGTTTATGCCACTATTTAATCATTCTTGATGTACATGATTCAAATGGAGCTTGCATCAAAAACACCCTAAAAATGACCCTTTTCTGGAAATTTTTCAAATTTGGTCGCCTGGGAAAACACCAGATGGGCGGCCCCCTTAATTCCCTAGGCGGTCCCCTTAATTTTAAGGGGGCCGGCCTACAATTAAGGGGACCGGCCATCTGGGCAGTAAAATTTACTGTTTTCTTTTGCATCTTGCGACCCCTTTTATCTAGCCCCAGCTACCATTTCTCTTAAAGGACGAACTGGTATTGGAATTTTACCACAAAACCTCCAAACCTTACCTAAATCAACCATCACCTCCATCAAACACCCATTTTCATTCACCATGCTATCACCAAAATCATCTCTAAGACACCAAAACTCCATCACCACCACCTCAATGTTCATCCCCAAGTGCACCAAATGCACCATCAAAAAGACCCTCCACTCATGGCACATCATCTTCATCCATACCATCCACTTCATCCATTAATAACTACATCAACTCACACCTATCATCACCACCATCAAGAGCATCAACTCCACCTCCTAATCAAGAACCTCCATTCACCCAACTTGTCATTTCCATATCACCAATAACACCTCTTGATGCTCATTTCTCATCATCACCAATACCACCACCATGCTTTCCCATCCCTTGGGCTTTACTTGAAGCCCATGGAGACAATTGCCTTTGTTGCATCCACAACCGAACCATCATCTTTGGTCTTAGAGATGAGATACACTACATGTTTTCATCCCTTGAACACATGCTTAACAACCAACCTCCACCACAACCTCCACCATTTTCACCCTCTACACCACCACCACCTTCATTCTCACCAAATTAATCATATGCAATTCTTAATCAAAAAAAAAAAAAAAAAAAAAATTCAAACCATTTTGTGTGTAAGCCCCATGGAAGATCATGTACTCCTAGAATGATTATGTAGATTGCATTACTTACTAGCTAATGTAGGATTGAATATAATCTTGGATGGTTGTGTATTGATACACAACATTTTAATGAATGTCTTTATACGCATGCTTATTTTTGCTATATATATGCTTGTGCTTCTAATATTTTTCTTGCAAGTATTCCATATATCGATTCCTTGGTGCCCTCAAACGAGGGGGAGCACACATCAAGGGGGAGTTCTCGTTCTGACAAATTTTGTCTCTAAAACTTGTCGGCTCAACCTTTTTGATGCTACAAAAAGGGGGAGAAGTGAATATAAACTCACTAAATACTTGTCCAAAAATAACTTTTTGGATTTAATGAGTTTAGGTTTTGTAATCATCAAAAAGGGGAGATTGTTGACATAAATAATGCCTAAAAACATTATCAATATTTATTCATATCTCTATGTTTTGATGATCACAAAATATAAACTCATTAAAACATAAACTTATAAAATAAACAAGTACTTAGTTGTAAATATTCACTTCTACAACTAAAATCACTTAAGGTATGAATGAACTAATGCTTAATGCATTATATGATCAAAGGAACATTTTCTTAATAACTAGAGTTTTTATAAAATGTCAAAAACATTTTATATATTTTAGAAAAACATTTTTGGTAATAAATAAAAAGGTTTAATTCATTATAAATTTATGAATTCAAATTTTTAACCAAAATCAATAAAAATGTTCCAGAAAAACCTTCCCCACAAAAAGACAAACCTGGGCAACGGATGGCTTGGGCGGCCCACTTAATTTTGCTAGGCGGCCCCCTTAAAATTAAGGGGACCGCCCCCTATTTAAGGGGGCCGGCCACGCTCCTGTAGGTTCCAGCTGTCCAGTTTTTCTGCCTATAAATACCAGCCTTCCCCTGGATTTTTACTCACCCTTTTGCACTAAAAACTTTCTGGTTTAGATCTCATTTCATATTTTCAAAAACCCTTTGATCATATAATTATAAGCTTTTGTTTCAAGTGATCCAAAGCTTCAACCTCTCAAGTGCAAGAGAAGAATACTTCTATCCTTCAAGACAAGAAGTATTACAACTTGGTGTAACTCTTCCATCCAAGTTGTTGGTGTATCATAATTGTAAATCATTCATTCATTTGTGTAAAGTGTGTGTATAAGGTGTAAACATAAGTGACTAGATATGTATAGTGTGTAAGTAGTGAAGAAGGTGTATAAGTAGTTGTGGTGTAAAGAAGTCATGTAGAAGTTGTAAAGCCGTGGTGTAGAAGTTGTGAAGCCGTGGTGCAGATGTCGTGAAGCCGTTGCTTAGAAGTTGTGAAGTCGTCATGTA
This sequence comes from Artemisia tridentata subsp. tridentata, assembly GCA_021014915.2. Lineage (NCBI taxonomy): Eukaryota > Viridiplantae > Streptophyta > Magnoliopsida > Asterales > Asteraceae > Artemisia > Artemisia tridentata. The sequence goes on from CP139504.1 coordinate 272,017,259, forward strand.
GAAGTCGTGAAGCCGTTGCTTAGAAGTTATGAAGTCGTCATGTAGATGTCATGAAGACGTTGCTTAGAAGTTGTGAAGTCGTCATGTAGAAGTTGTGAAGCCATAGCTTAGAAGTCTTGAAGTCCTAGTGTTGAAGTCGTGAAGCCGTAGCATAGGAGTTGTGAAGCGGTCGTGTTGAAGTTGTGAAGTCTTGGTCGTGAAGCCGTAGCTTAGAAGTTGTGAAGTCGTGGTCGTGAAGCCGTAGCTTAGGAGTTGTGAAGTCGTCGTGTAAAAGTCGTGAAGCCGTTGTGTAGAAGTCGTGAAGCCGTTGTGTTGAAGTCGTGAAGTCGTCGTGAATAAGTTGTGTACAAGTTGTGTTGTGAAGTTGTGATATTGGTTCTAGCTACGATTAGAACTCGACATTTAGCTTTGTGTCGTTAAACCCGTGTAAGCCAAAGTCGTGTAAGGTTTTCTCCGCCATAAGGGAGCTTATTGAAGTTGTGAAGAAAACTCTCGAGCAAGGTGTGCTCGGGGAGTGGAGTAGGGCAAGGAAGGTGTCCTTGTAGCCGAACCACTATAAATCCCTCGTGTCTCGGTTTGATCTTTCCATCTCTTACTTATTTCTTTATATCGTCATTACTTTCATACATATAGGCATATATAATTGTTAGTATTAATTAGAAGTTGATTTCACATAAAGATCAATTTAAAACTCCATTCATAAAAAGAAAACTTTTATAACAAATCTAAAAGGATACCCATATAATTAATAATATTGTTCAAGTATCATTTTTCATATAAACTCAAAACTTATCTTTTAAAAGGAAACAAAGTTTTCATAATAAAAGTGAAAAGACGTAAAACTATTCAACCCCCCCTTCTAGTTTTCCACAATGGTTCAACAAGAACAAATGGTTGGAGGTTATGGGAATCAGCAGGGATATGCTCCTAGATATCAGATGGGTCAGTATGCAGGGAACCAGATGGGTCAAGTTGTTGGAAATTAGAGGGGTCAGAATGTTGGGAATCAGATTGGAAATGTTGCTGCTCTAGTTGCTTGGAATATGAATCCGGGTAATTTGTTAAAGTGTTTCAACTGTCAGGGAATTGGTCACATAGCAAGGAACTATCCCACCAAGCCGAAAAACAAAGATCTAGAGTATCTACAGAAGGCAGTGCTATTGGCACAAAAGGAAAAGGCAGGGTTTCAGTTGAATGCAGAAGAAAATGACTTTATGGCTCTTATGGATGATATGGAAGACCTTGAGGACATCGATGCAAATTGCATATTTATGGTATATCTTCAGGAGGCTAAGTACGACACGAATTCTGAAGTAACTCCTGCTTATGATGTCAATGCAGTCTCTGAGGTACCACCATTCACTACATGTCACAATAATGAAATATTTGATATGTCACCTCATGAGGAACAGCATCCTGCGACTCCAGCACCCACTTATGATACATATATGGACACGCCAAGTTGTAGCAATATTAATTTGGCAACTCCAGATATGAATCCTAATGGAGGCTTCGAGTCACATCATACTGAGAATGATGAGGAAACACGTGCGTTATTTGAATCATTATTGAACAATTATAGTATTGAAATTGAAAAAGTCAAAAAGGTCAATCGCGATGTTAAGGCCGCGAATGAAAAATTGACCGCTGAGCTTGAGAGATATAAGGTAAATGAAAAAGTTATTGAATTTAATAAAACACGACAGTCAGAATTAGAAGATAGTTACAAAAACTCCGTTTTAAGAGAAAAACAATTGAAAATTAAGTTTTTCACCCTCGATGTTAACTTAAACAAGAAAATAAGATCCTCAAATGCGGATGTTTCAGATTTGCAAAACCAACTTTCTAAACAAAAATCAACTTGTTCTGATCTTGAAAAAGAAAAGAAACAGTTGAAAGCAGATTTTTCAAAACGCGAAAATGGTCTTCTTGATGAAATCATTGAGAAACAAGAAAGAATTAAAAAGTTGGAAGATTTGCTTGTCAAAATGGGTCATTCTGCTCAAACAATTCATATGTTAATTAAAGATCCAAACCCGCTTTTGCACACAATGAAGAAAATAGCTATCGGTTGTGAAAACCCTTATCATCTCAAGAAAACTCAGAAAGAACAGAATGTGTTATATAATGGTAATGTGATATTTGCTAAACGTGATCCTCCCACTATTCGGGATTCTGATGAAACGATTGAGCTTGCTGAAGTGAGTAGAATCAAAATGAGACAAAAAAACCTAAAAATAAAACCAATTGATTATAATAAGCTTAACATACTTTCTGGAGTAAATTTTGTTAAACAGCAAGAAACACCAAAGGTTTTCAAAACACCAGTTGTTTCAACAAAACAAAAAGTTGTTTCCAAAAATCTTTCAAACTTGAAACAAATGTCCTCTAGCAACCCTATTAACACAAGTGAAGCTAGAAGATATTTGGATGGTCTTAAAGATAGAGTGAAAACACTTCAAAGTATTGTTGAATCTAAAATGAATTTCAGCATCAGCAACTGGCATTCAAGTTTTCATATTGAAATGAAAAAGGTTTTTCAAACAGAAATCACTACTCCACTCCATAACATTAGTGCGAGAGTAATTCATGTTGAAAATGCAATTTTAAAAGAAACAGCAAACTTTGTCAAGGACCACAAATCCCTGGTGAAGGAAGCTAATGAAAACATTGAACGCATCAAAGTTTTGGAAAACAACAATGATTCTATCTTCGAAGCAGCTTTGTCAACTGATATAATGTCCATTATTTACCAAACATATTCTGTTGAAGATGATGAAAGACTCCGAGCTGAGACTTCTGCAATTGTTTCAAAATATGAAAATGCTCTCATTAAACTTGAAAAAGAAAATGTATCATATTTTAAACAACTTGATCGAAAAACTGAGGAATGAAAATATGAAAAATTGTCGTATGAGCGTGCCTACAAGAACATGAAAGAGCAAAATGATCTTTTGAAGTCTCAGCTGGTAAATCAAAAAGGGAAGGGTGAGGAAACTAAGTTTGCAAAACCATCAACTTCGGCTAAACCAAAAATGTCAATTTTTCAAATGGTTCCAAAGTTGATGTGAAAACTGATTTGACAAAAACAGTCACTCCAACACCCTTGCCCAAGTCTTATGCAAAAGAAAAAGGGAAAGCAGTTGTCGAAACATCAAATGTGATAGCACCTGGCCTTTATAGGATTAGTACCACTACTGCGTCTACCTCTACATCTCAAACATATAGGGTGATAGACAAGAGCATTAAAGATAATCCAAAAGAGTCTAGGACTGCTAAAACAACTTCAAAGGACAACAAGATAAATCCTAATGTGTGTGCCTTACCTTCTACAGGAATAGAAAGCACCTCTAAGAGAAGCAGACTACAGCCTAGAAGCAATACAAGGAACAATAGAGTCTCGCCTGTCTCTGAGAGTAGATGCAAGAATAAAAATGAAGAAGTAGAAGAACACCCTAGGAATTTATCGCTTTCTAATAAGAAACATATGTCATCTGGATGTCATGTTAAAAGTTCTAATTCTAGTGTATGTAATGACTCTATTTGTTTAATGTGCAAGAAATCTTTAAATAAAATTGTTTGTGATGATAATGTTTCTAATAATGTGAATGTGAATGCAATGCCTGAACAGAAATATGTTCCTCCAGGAACTAGCGCTAGGACTAGATATGTTAAAAGACTAATTGCAGCATCTAGGTCAACCACTAGTAGTATATTGCCTAGGAACTATCTTAAGTTGTGCGCATGGAAACAACGGGTAAAAAATTCATACTTGTGAATGGTAAATTAAAAAAGATTCCAAAAGAACAAGTAGAAACCTTCTATGAGTGTGAATTAAATGTTACCTCTAACCCCATGGAACCAAATGATAAACGGTTTCCAAATGCAAAATCATCTGTTCTGGGCAGGTTATCGAAATATGTCTTCGGATCGTCGACTCGGGTTGCTCCAAGCACATGACCGGGAATCTAAATGTAATACCCGAAATTTAAAAGCATGCAAAATGACCAAATTGCCCCTGAAACTTTTGAATTTAATTAAAGCATATATAAAGCACCAAATTAATTCCAAACTTTTGGTATTGAGCAATATATGAAGTGAAATAATTTTGAGGCAACACTTTAACACTTTGAAATGTACAAAAAAATTAAATATCACCTACAAAATACTTGTATATACCGAAAATTATTTTATTTATTTAAAGTATATTTAAAAATCATTTTAAAAGGAGATAATTAACAATTAAATTGGAAATAAATCAAGATATTAAAATTTCTGATTTTGTCAACCTTTGGGCCGATCCTTAAGCACCCCCCCTCCCCTCATCTCTCGGCCTTTTCCATTTATTTAGTTAATTCCAATTATTTGCACCGAAACCCTAATTTAGCAAACCACAAAATTCTCTCAAGCTCATTCGAATTTCTGGAAATCATTGGGTAATTTTCTGGTGTTCTTCTACATCCAAGGGATCTAGGAAAAATAAGCTTGGGGTCGTGGTATAAGCTGGGTCGATCGTGGGAAGTTTTGTTTGTCGATTTATTCAATCCGAGGTAACGAAAATCATACGCTTAATCTTCACGTTCTAAAATTCTTTTGGTATTTTTCTTATGATCTTTACATCATATAACACTTATATAAATTGGCTAGATCGAATCATCCATGTTCGTTTGATCATAATAATTACAAACGTTAAAAACACAAATAAAATCCAAAAATGTTTATACGAATTTTCTGAGTTCTGAATATAATTTTTCTGCGTTCTATACGAATCATATAGCTCTGGAAAAATGGGTGTTCGATTTATTGAAGCCTAAATAATTTGTGTTTGAATTATTTGTGTATCGGGTTTATAAGAAATAAAGAAAAGATGGAAACCCTAATCGAATGAATTAGGGTTAGGTTTTTGGTGTTTAGATCTGATCATTTAATGTGTTCTAATGATGACTTGATGATGTGGTAATGATTGGATAAATTGGGGTTAGGGTTTTGTAATTTAAAAGTTTTACCGATTTGAAAATAAAAGTGTAAGGGTGTGTTTTGTAAATTATTAAACTTATGGGTTATTTTTGGGAGACACTTTGGATCAGGGATGATTCGTGAAAAATATAAAATGGGGGTGATACGTGTGAAATTTGTAACTAAAGGGTTTAAAAGTAAACCATATAGAATTAATAATCCGAATTGCAATTTTTAAAAGTAAAGGACTAGATTTGTAAATTCTGAAAATTGGAGTTTGGATTCGTAAATATTGGTACAAGGGATATAAAATGTAATTTTGATTAATTGAGGGTAAAATGTGTAAATATGGATAATTATTGGATCGAATTGTATTTCATTTAAATTAAAGGTTTGATTTGCAAATTGTTAAAATTGAAGGACTTGAATCGTAATATTGGAAAACTTATAAATTTAAATGAGTAACTTGTAATATTTTCACTGTAGACCCTTATCTTGGCATATTTACATTTAAAACCCTAAATTATGGGAAGTTGTCATAATTAACCCCGGACTTTTATAACTTGTCAAAATAAACCCTATTGTCCATAATACTGATTTACTGATAACTTAACATACTTTGAAATACTTGAATCTTGCTAAATACGGAAATCTGCTAATTATAGAAACCTGCTAAATCTGGAAAGTTACTATTTCTGGAAAGGTACCTAAAAAGGAAAGTTACTAAAAATGGAAAGCCGACTAAAATAAATAATCTGAATTGAACAAGCTATTAATAAAACAGATCATGAATTCATGTAGATCCGCTGAAGACGGAGTTGCTTCCGACCTTGTTGTTCTGTTGTGTTTTCATTTGCAGTATAAGGTACAGATATTCTTAACCTTCTCACAGGTTTCTCATGATCTCTTTCATTTTTCTGATCTGTCAGTTTCTGTATTGATGCCATTGCTATGATCCCCCTTACTTTGAACCTTTCATATGATCCCTTTTGTTATAACTCCTGATATGAACTCTGTTATGAAACTTGATTCTGAGCCATCTGTTATAAACCCTTTGAAATATGAACTTGTTATAACACTCTGATTCTGACATGATATCTGACTCTGAATTTTCCCTTGATACTTGACTCATTACCTTGTGACCTGCATATTCAAATCCTTGTATACCCTGAAGTTTCATTTGATAATATAACTGAATTGAAAACCTTCCTTAATGATATGAAAATGTTTTTGAAGAGCTTTTGAGTATGATGTTATACCAATTTTGAATTGATACTGCACTAAAAGTTTTATGAAAATTTCTTTTAAAGACTATCTGTATAAAAAGGTTTTACCAAACATCATTTTATGAAAGTCACTGAAAGATTATTTTAAATACAAGTTTAATATGAAACCTTTGAATTAAAATCTTTTCTATGAACCTATAAACCTCTGATATACACTTCTGTAACATCTGACATGGACCTTATAATCTGAACCTTTCGATATGACACTCTGATTATGACTTGATACTTGATACTGGACCTGACCCACAGTTTGATACTACGAGCCACTACTTGTTTCACTAGGCATGAGGGTTTCATGTCCATGTCATTGATGCACCGATGGCATGACTCTAGGGCAGGAGAGTGATGACCTGTCCCGTCCCTGACTTTATTTTATCTGGTGTGTATTGGTAGACTCTGGCCACCTGGGGCGTATGGATGCATCCTAGATCTGATCTGATTTCTGTTATCTGTATCTGTTTATCTGTTATATATATCTGGTGACTGATGGTGTGTGCGATACACGTCTTTCACATATCTGGGAGCTAGCTACTCCATTTGATACATGAGGACACCCCTCATATTATCTGGTTACTGAGAGGACTCCCCTCTGCATGATTGATTGACATGGTTACATTATATATATCTGTTTCTGGGCTCGTGGTGGATTACTGTTTTCCTTTACCATATATATTTACTTACATTTCACCCTTATTATATTTTGCACTATTTCCCTTTACCCTTATCTATTTATTATTCCCTATCCCTTTATCCTTACTCCTTTGTTTATCCTTTAACTCTGATTATATCTGCATGACCTATATTTCTGACACTCTGTACTATTCTTTATTACTGCTTTGTTACCGTTATATCTGTTCACTGAGCTCTCGTAGCTCAGCCGCATTTCTTTTCCTGCGGCAGGTTTTTGTAGGAAGCTGGGTATGAGTGGAGAGTACCATTGGACTTAGAAGACTACACTGTGATAGTTATTTTGTTATAGAGATGACTTGAAGAATTTATATTTTCAGACTTAGTATTTATTCCTTTGTAAATTTTGTATTTCCTTGTAATTTCTTGTAACCTTTGTATTCTTTTGTATTATTGAAGATGTATGCTTGTGGATGTTTCTGATATGTCACCATTGTTGTGACACTTCTACCCTTGTCGGGTCGGGGTGTTACAATTTATGGTATCAGAGAAACAGGCTGCGACTCGTAATACATTTACCCTTGACCTGTGAGTTCTGGACCATTAGGCTTCCACTGTAAGAGCATAGGAGAACACCTTGAGAACTTGCTTTAGGATTTCTTGATATGAACCTAAGTTTTGACCAGTGAGGAATGGGTAGACTATAAGGCATTTGTTTAAGTATTTTTGCTTCCGCATCACTCTGATTCGTGCTTTGCTTTGGATTTAAGTCTGTTAAGATCACTTTTGGAAAATTGCAAGCTTATGCTTTGCACTACCTAAGTTTTGAACCTAAATAAATTTGGAAGGCATTGAGAACTGCATAATATTGCCTGACACTATTTGATCCTTGTCTGCAGAGTCCGACTCTGACTTCTGATCCTTTTGTTAATCATTTTGATACCTCTTCGAGCATTCTGAAAACCTCCTTGACAATGACGTACTTGAATACATTCTATGACTTGTCTCTTGTTTTGATAAGCATCTATGAATTTTCTGACACTATTTGATTTCGTCTTACCCATCTCTGTCCCTATGAGAAGTCTTGTGGTGTTTAACCACGAGTATAAGAATGTTTCCCTCTCATTTTGGACGATAAGATTTGCCTTGTTGATCTGTCTTTCTGTGGACTGTTAACTCTGATTTTATTCTGAATAAAGGATTGATTAATTGAACATCCAAAATATTGACAACTATCCTCCTATGTCTCACCTTTGGCGTTTGAAACAATTTTGAACTCCCTACCACGACTACCGATTGTTAAACTTTCTGCTATCGCTATTACTCTGGAGACTCGTGTGTTACTTTCGCGGTTATGAAGTTTTCCTTAAACCTATTTCGTACACCAATGATTGAACCTTATCTTGAGAAATATTCGGCACCCTGAGTTTTCTGAACACGATTTCTGATTGAAAGACCAAGTTTCCTACCGGAGTGTGAAGTAAGTTGCTTAAGCGTATTTTCTTGGCGTATTTCAGTCTCGTTCGCGATAAAGAAGGATGATGACAAGAGATATGTATTGATTTCTGGATGCTGAACCGTGTTGCCATTTGGAACCCTTATTTTCTCCACCCCGAAACGACTTTGTATCTATTCAACTTCAGAGCGCGAAGTTCCCTTCGGATGGAAGCGTGAATTGAGGTTATTCTTGAGATCGCTTTCCGTATTTGTAACGACTGATATGACGGTTTGTGACGCTAATAGTATTAGCTAAAGCTCTGACTATTCTGTAAATTTGATAAATGAATGTTTTCTCGTGAGTACTTGGGCAAATGGTCATTGTATGACTTAATAGTACATTCGGAGACGAAGAAGAACCTGAGAATCATTCTTGCACTTGTAAGAAAATTGACGATCACTTGTGCATTCTAGGAGATTGATATCTGTTGAGACAACGGTTTTTCTTGCTTGAGAATATCTCTTTAAATCCGGCAAATTTTGAAACTATCACCGAATGGTCAAGACCGATAACAAAATGGTAAACTGAAATCTTTTGAACCTTACATCAGAATTCTGAAGACGTTTACAACTTACGTTACCCGTGATAAATTTCGCGACCAGAGAGAAACAGCTTAGTCTGATTGAGAACGGAGTTTTGGAAAGCTGAAATAGAAATTTGTTTCCATACCCTCAGACGGAATAAATTTTGAGGCATTTCAGCAAGAGACTCGGTTATCCTCCCTTGCAACACAGAAGGTTTTGCGTATGCATCAAGACAACTAGAAATGCATCAGAAGAATTACTTCGCTACCTGACCTGGAGTTGACAACAACGGTGACTACCCTGAAGAGTGAAGACATTCCTTACAAGGCAGGAGTGTTGGCGATGCAGAAGAAAGACGGCGAACCTGGAGCTGATGAAGACGTCCAGTCTCACTTCCCTATTCATCTTGGTTGTACTAAGATGAATTGAGAGCGGAAGCAGACTGGATGATGAAGGAATTTAAAGATCGTGCCAGAAATTCATATTACTCCACCACATTCCAAGAAGAACTGCAGGAGGCTTGATGAACCAGACACAAGATCACGATTTTGCTTCACTTCCAGATTGATGGAAAAACGAAGACAGATTAACCGGACTTGAAGAGATTGAATGTTTTGAATGAACGGATTTCTGAAACAAATCTTTTATGCTTGAAAGAATTGATTCTGTAAAGGCCGAAGTTATTGACGATAAATTTTCTTTTCCGTTGACTCCTTTGAGATTCGTTATGAAGTAACAAGATCCTCTAATGATTTAAAATTCCCTAGAAGCATTTCAGTTCCGTGTTTATTTCTCGTATGTTCGATAATGGCCTTTGTCTGAGGAGTCTTGGCGAATTGTGGAAAATCTGATACTTGTGACGGCGTGCCTTACTCTGCTTGGCAATCTGGTATTCCGATACTCTTGCGAATAGTTTTGTTTGCCCTCTTAACTATGTCATTGATCTTATTGGCTCTGAGATTGTAGAAGTACTAGGTGGATTAAGATAGTTTGTTATACTCACGACTCGAGATAAAGTATGATCATCATGAAGGCATATTTATGTGGTGCTAGTATTATGATGCCTGATCAAATGGATAATACTTACACCATATAACGTGCACTCATTGTGACCATAGGATACCTTGGGGGAGTACCTAAGAAGTTTAGAATCTGATCTCCGTTGGTTTATCCGTGATTAGTGAGACATTGGGTTCATTTTACCTATGCGTATACTCTGTTTCCGTTAATTAAATATCTGGATGAGTTTGAACTCTCGTACTGCATTCTGTTGACCTCAGTTATATATCTTGAAACTCCTTGAAGAGCTCTCTACTGATGGTACAGTTAATCTGATTCGAAATTCTGTTCGCATTCCATATAAGCTTTTCGGAAGATCCACCTATCATCCATTTTATATTGTATGGTCCTTCTGATCTGAAATCAACCTAATTTGTCTCTGTCTGAGGAAATCTGAACCCATTTGTGTTGATCGAGTCATGAGAAACCATTTGTCTGAAGATCCTTCTGGAAGAACCTCCCCGGGCGTGAGGATGTTCGTGACGATCTTTTACGATTTGCTACGACCTTGTTTAACCTTGCGACTTCAAATTTCGAGGACGAAAATTTTCTTTTAGAGGGAAAGAAGTTGTAATACCTGAAATTTAAAAGCATGAAAAATGACCAAATTACCCCTGAAACTTTAGAATTTAATTAAAACATATATAAAGCACCAAATTAATTCCAAACTTTTGGTATTGAGCAATATATGAAGTGAAATAATTTTGAGGCAACACTTTAACACTTTGCAATGTACACAAAAATTAAATATCACTTAAAAAATACTTGTATATACCGAAAATTATTTTATTTATTTAAAGTATATTCAAAAATCATTTTAAAAGGAGATAATTAACAATTAAATTGGAAATAAATCAAGATATTCAAATTTCTGATTTTTTCAACCTTTGGGCCGATCCTTAAGCACCCCCTCCCCTTATCTCTCGGCCTTTTCCATTTATTTAGTTAATTCCAATTATTTGCACCGAAACCCTAATTTAGCAAACCACAAAATTCTCTCAAGCTCATTCGAATTTCTGGAAATCATTGGGTAATTTTCTGGTGTTCTTCTACATCCAAGGGATCTAAGAAAAATAAGCTTGGGGTCGTGGTATAAGCTGGGTCGATCGTGGGAAGTTTTGTTTGTCGATTTATTCAATCCGAGGTAACGAAAATCATACGCTTAATCTTCACGTTCTAAAATTCTTTTGGTATTTTTCTTATGATCTTTACATCATATAAGACTTATATAAATTGGCTAGATCGAATCATGCATGTTCGTTTGATCATAATAATTACAAACGTTAAAAACACAAATAAAATCCAAAAACGTTTATACGAATTTTATGAGGTCTGAATATAATTTTTCTGTGTTCTATACGAATCATATAGCTCTGTAAAAATGGGTGTTCGATTTATTGAAGCCTAAATAATATGTGTTTGAATTATTTGTGTATCGGGTTTATAAGAAATAAAGAAAAGATGGAAACCCTAATCGAATGAATTAGGGTTAGGTTTTTGGTGTTTAGATCTGATCATTTAATGTGTTCTAATGATGACTTGATGATGTTGTAATGATTGGATAAATTGGGGTTAGGGTTTTGTAATTTAAAAGTTTTACCGATTTGAAAATAAAAGTGTAAGGGTGTGTTTTGTAAATTATTAAACTTATGGGTTATTTTTTTGAGTCACTTTGGATCAGGGATGATTCGTGAAAAATATAAAATGGGGGTGATACGTGTGAAATTTGTAACTAAAGGGTTTGAAAGTAAACCGTATATAATTAATAATCCGAATTGTAATTTTTAAAAGTAAAGGACTAGATTTGTAAATTCTGAAAATTGGAGTTTGGATTCGTAAATATTGGTACAAGGGGTATAAAATGTAATTTTGATTAATTGAGGGTAAAATGTGTAAATATGGATAATTATTGGATCGAATTGTATTTCATTTAAATTAAAGGTTTGATTTGCAAATTGTTAAAATTGAAGGACTTGAATCGTAATATTGGAAAACTTATAAATTTAAATGAGTAACTTGTAATATTTTCACTGTAGACCCTTATCTTGGCATATTTACATTTAAAACCCTAAATTATGGGAAGTTGTCATAATTAACCCCGGACTTTTATAACTTGTCAAAATAAACCCTATTGTCCATAATACTGATTTACTGATAACTTAACATACTTTGAAATACTTGAATCTTGCTAAATACGGAAATCTGCTAATTATAGAAACCTGCTAAATCTGGAAAGTTACTATTTCTGGAAAGGTACCTAAAAAGGAAAGTTACTAAAAATGGAAAGCCGACTAAAATAAGTAATCTGAATTGAACAAGCTATTAATAAAACAGATCATGAATTCATGTAGATCCGCTGAAGACGGAGTTGCTTCCGACCTTGTTGTTCTGTTGTGTTTTCATTTGCGGTATAAGGTACAGATATTCTGAACCTTCTCACAGGTTTCTCATGATCTCCTTCATTTTTCTGATCTGTCTGTTTCTATATTGATGCTATTGCTATGATCCCCCTTACTTTGAACCTTTCATATGATCCCTTTTGTTATAACTCCTGATATGAACTCTGTTATGAAACTTGATTCTGAGCCATCTGTTATAAACCCTTTGAAATATGAACTTGTTATAACACTCTGATTCTGACATGATATCTGACTCTGAATTTTCCCTTGATACTTGACTCATTACCTTGTGACCTGCATATTCAAATCCTTGTATACCCTGAAGTTTCATTTGATAATATAACTAAATTGAAAACCTTCCTTAATGATATGAAAATGTTTTTGAAGAGCTTTTGAGTACGATGTGATACCAATTTTGAATTGATACTGCACTAAAAGTTTTATGAAAATTTCTTTTAAAGACTATCTGTATAAAAAGGTTTTACCAAACATCATTTTATGAAAGTCACTGAAAGATTATTTTAAATACAAGTTTAATATGAAACCTTTGAATTAAAATCTTTTCTATGAACCTATAAACCTTTGATTATGAGCCTTTGATATGACCTATTGAACCTTGATTTGAACCTTATTCTAAACCTGGTTATAAACTCTTGTTTTGAAACTTAATTTGAACTTTGATATAAGCATTAATCTGGTATACTATTTCTGAACCTGGACTTGAACATTGTTATAAACTCTGATATAAACATATCTGATTTCTGAACCTCTGATATACACTTCTGTAACATCTGACATGGACCTTATAATCTGAACCTTTCGATATGACACTCTGATTATGACTTGATACTGGACCTGACCCACAGTTTGATACTACGAGCCACTACTTGTTTCACTAGGCATGAGGGTTTCATGTCCATGTCATTGATGCACCGATGGCATGACTCTAGGGCAGGAGAGTGATGACCTGTCCCGTCCCTGACTTTATTTTATCTGGTGTGTATTGGTAGACTCTGGCCACTTGGGGCGTATGGATGCATCCTAGATCTGATCTGATTTCTGTTATCTGTATCTGTTTATCTGTTATATATATATCTGGTGACTGATGGTGTGTGCGATACACGTCTTTCACATATCTGGGAGCTAGCTACTCCATTTGATACATGAGGACACCCCTCATATTATCTGGTTACTGAGAGGACTCCCCTCTGCATGATTGATTGACATGGTTACATTATATATATCTGTTTCTAGGCTCGTGGTGGATTACTGTTTTCCTTTACCATATACATTTACTTACCTTTGACCCTTATTATATCTTGCACTGTTTCCCTTTACCTTTATCTATTTATTATTCCCTATCCCTTTATCCTTACTCCTTTGTTTATCCTTTAACTCTGATTATATCTGCATGACCTATATTTCTGACACTCTGTACTATTCTTTATTACTGCTTTGTTACCGTTATATCTGTTCACTGAGCTCTCGTAGCTCAGCCGTATTTCTTTTCCTGCGGCAGGTTTTAGTAGGAAGCTGGGTATGAGTGGAGAGTACCATTGGACTTAGAAGACTACACTGTGATAGTTATTTTGGTATAGAGATGACTTGAAGAATTTATATTTTTAGACTTAGTATTTATTCCTTTGTAAATTTTGTATTTCCTTGTAATTTCTTGTAACCTTTGTATTCTTTTGTATTATTGAAGATGTATACTTGTGGATGTTTCTGATATGTCACCATTGTTGTGACACTTCTACCCTTGTCGGGTCGGGGTGTTACACTAAAGCTGCTGATCAACTTTGTATGGAAGTTCATGGGAACTGTAAGCTTTGGAAATGATCATGTAGCAGCTATTCTGGGTTATAGAGATCTTCAGTTTGGGAACTACTTAATCACCCGGGTTTACTACGTTGAAGGATTGGGACACAATCTATTTTCAATCGGACAGTTTTGTTATGCAGATTTAGAGGTTGCATTTAGGAGAAACACTTGCTTCATTAGAAATTTGGTTGGAGATGATCTCTTAACTGGGAATCGTGGCACCAATCTATATGCTATCGACATAAACCAAATGGAATCTTCATCACCAATTTGTCTTATGACAAGAGCATGCGAAACTAAGTCCTGATTGTGGCATCGAAGATTATCCCATCTCAACTTTGACACCATCAGCAAATTATCCAAATACAACATCGTCAATGGTCTCCCCAAGTTCAAATACACCAAAGATCACTTATGTCCATCCTGCGAACAAGGAAAAAGCAAAAGAGCAACATATAAACCTAAAACCGTACCCAGTTCGGTCGATAAGTTGCATTTGTTGCACATGGACTTATGTGGCCCAATGAGAGTTGAAAGCATTAATGGGAAGTAGTAACCAGGAGTTGAGAACTTACTTTGAAGATACTGGAATCACTCACCAGACATCAGTTGTTAGAACTCCACAGCAGAACGGGGTAGTTGAAAGAAGAAACAGAACTCTTGTGGAAGCTGCTCGCACGATGCTGATTTATTCTAGTGCACCACTATTCTTATGGGCTGATGTTGTTGCCACTGCTTGTTTTACTCTGAACCGATCCCTAATCCATCCAGGATTCAATAAAACCCCATATGAACTAGTCAACAACAGAAAACCGGATATCTCTTACCTTCATGTATTTGGCGCTTTGTGCTATCCAACAAACGAAAGAGAAGATCTAGGGATGTTGAAAGCTAAAGGTGATATTGGAATCTTCATTGGTTATTCAGAAAACTCGAGGGCATTCAGGGTGTATAATTGTTGAACTAAAAGGATAATGGAGACGATGAAAGTGAAGTTTGATGAGATTTCACAAATGGCTTCTGAGAGACTCGTCCTAGAACCCGCGCTCAACCCGATGGCTTCTAATCATACCAAATTAGGACCCATACCAAACATTCAAACTTCTGGACATATTAGTTCAGGACTCGTACCCTAAGGAGCTCAGTCAACTAACAATGAAAAACTGACAAATCTAGAACTGGAAAATTTCTTCGAGTTTATGTTTGATGAGTACTATGGTGGAACTTTGACAAATGCATCACAACAACATTCCGCTGCACCCGCTCAACAACATTAACCACCACCACCATGACAAGATGCATCAACAACAATTGAAGCTAACGCACCAACTCCCTCCACGTCATCAACATCTACTCTAGCAACTCCAGAAATTGAAATTGTTCTACCAAGAGTTGATGAGCAAAATCAAACTACACCAATTCAAGAAGAACCACAACAAAACAATGTTGTGTTAGAAAAAGATGTGTTCGAAAACCCATTTGCAACGGATTCTGCTTAATCATCTTCAAAGTTACATGAACCAGCTAACACACATTTTTCAAATCCAAGGTACCCTTCTACGTTACAGTGGACAAAAGACCATCCAATAGAACAAGTCATTGGTGAACCTTCACGGCCAGTTCAGACGAGAAAACAACTCGTCATCGATCCTGACATGTGCATCTATGTCTGCTCAGTCAGTCTAAAAGAACCAAAGAACATTTCAGAGGCGATGGCAGATAATGCATGGATTGAAGCGATGCAGGAAGAACTTCTTCAATACAAGTTACATGACACTTGGGAATTAGTTCCAAGACCAATTGACAAACTTGTCATTGATCTAAAGTGGTTATGGAAGAAAAAGAAGGATGAAGAAATGACTATCATTCGCAACAAAGCTCGTCTCGTGGCTAAGGGTTTTAGACAAGAATAAGGGATAGATTTCGAAGAGTCATTCGCGCTAGTAGCAAGATTTGAGGCAGTCAGGATTTTCTTAGCCTATGCAGCTCACAAGAACATCACAGTCTATCAGATGGACATCAAGACGGCTTTCTTGAATGGAACTCTGAAAGAAGAAGTGTATGTGAGTCAGCCAGACGGATTCGTTGACAAAGATCATCCAGACTACGTCTACAAGCTAAAGAAAGCCATTTATGGTTTAAAACAGGCTCCAAGGGCGTGGTATGACGAACTATCATCTTTCCTGATCCAAAACAATTTCACCAAAGGAACAATTGATCCCACCTTGTTTACAAGAAAATATAAAGATGACATTTTGATTGTTCAAATTTACGTGGACGACATTATTTTTGGGTCCACTAATCCGAAACATTCAAAACATTTTGAAAATCTCATGAAAAGCAAATTTGAAATGTCCATGATAGGGGAACTAAAATTCTTTCTTGGTTTACAAATACGTCAATCCCCTCGTGGTATTTTTATAAATCAAGCTAAATATACAATTGAGATTTTGAAAAAACATGGTATGGAAAATTGTGACTCTGTTGGTACTCCAATGGTCACTTCACCAAAAATAGGTGCTGATTTATATGGGAAACCCATGGATCCGAAGAAATATCGGAGCATGATTGGTTCCCTCATGTACTTAACTGCTAGTCGACCCGATATTCATTTTGCTGTTTGCTTATTAGCACGGTTTCAGGCAAGGCCTACCGAACTTCACCTCCAAGAGGTTAAACGGATCTTTCGGTACCTACGAAGAACCATTAACATGGGACTTTGGTATCCAAAGGATTCGGAGTTTAAACTAATGGCATTTTCAGATGCGGACCATGCAGGTTGCCAAGTTACAGCAAAAAGTACATCTGGTGGAGCACAATTTTTGGGTGAAAAGCTAGTAGGCTGGTCATCAAGGAAACATGATTGTACTGCATTATCAACCGCAGAAGCCGAGTATGTGTCTCTATCAGCGTGTTGTGCCCAAGTTCTACGGATTCGGACACAGCTCACAGATTATGGCTTTACTATCGACCGCATACCTATGTATTGTGACTCGAAAAGTGCCATAGCCATCTCGTGCAATCCAGTACAACACTCGAAGACCAAGCATATTAGAGTCCGCTATCACTTCATCAAGGAACACGCAGAAGAGGGTACTGTTGAATTATTTTTCGTGAATACTGAATACCAACTCGCCGATCTATTTACTAAAGCCCTTCCAAAAGAAAGGTTTGACGATTTAGTTTGACGAATTGGCATGCGAAGCCTAACTCCCGAAGAGTTAGAATGTCTTCTCGAAACTTCTTGAAATTTATCTCAAAAAGCTTCGCTATAAATATTTTTGAAAAAAGAAAATACAAAATTTGAAAAACAAACAAAAAGAAAATACAAAATTTGAAAACCAACAAAAACAAAATATAAGAATAGAAAAATTTTCAAAAATACAAAAACAATATAAAATCACAAAAAACCAAAAATATTTTTCTCACGATACGTCTCTCGTATAATCGATATTCTGTACGTATCAAGAAATGTCATCCAACAATGGTACGGACATGTACAGATGCTTGAGCGAGAGTTCATTTAAATGTTTTCTAAAACATGTCGTTTCTCAAAAAATTTCTTCACTATGGCTTTCGTATACTTCTGTAGGAAACCACACTTAAATGACGGCTTACGTATAATTCAATATGAAATCCGAGCTACATTGATGACTTCTGATTATTTCAGATCCGGACTCGAAATGTTAATGGCAAAATAAAAATCCTTGAGCACATGATCAAGATTTTTCAAAAAGATTTTTCAAAATCTTTCTCAAAATTCTGTGCTCAAGATAACTCCCTCTATACCCTTAAAACTGATTTTAAACTCAAATGTTTAAATATAATGCCCTGGAAAATCTGAAGGACATTTAAGCTTTCGATATGAAAATTTCCTAAAGTTTTGAACATTTGACTAAGTTATATACCTATGCTATACGCTATAATTTAAAGTTTGCAAAAACGAAATCCTTAACCTAAGAAAGAATGGAGTCGACACACTATATTTATCCTAAAAGCATATCACACATCATATAAGTCCTGTTAGGACTGATTTGTTTACATTTTGATCATGCACACACATTTTGAAATACTTAAGTCTACCTTGATGAGATTATCACTAAATTAACTCTCCCATAATTCTCGGCCATTTACCACGACTTGGGCCCTATTTAGTCTCCCAATTAATAACCATATTTCATCTTTCTCGTCTTATAAAATGCATACATCCCTCTCACAACATTAAAAAAAAAAAAAAAAAAAAAAAAAAAAAAAAAAAAAAAAAAAAAAAAAAGAGAGAGAGAGAGAGAGAGAGAGAAACTCTAAAATCCAATACACAACAGCCGATCCTTTTCTCCAAGCAATAAGAAGGCATGAAAGAAGGAACAGAGGAGGTTTGAAGATGGTTTGATCGAGGTAACATTAGGGTTCGAAGGGTGTTGTGTTCGTGGCTTGGTTTGATCGTGATTAATTCTTGCATTCTTGTGTTGTGCGTATAACCGATCTAAGGTAACCCTTAAACAGTTTGATGTTTCTTGGTTCGACTATTTGATATTCGAAAGTAATATATGAACACCTAGTCTCAATGTCTCATCAATAACCAGTTACATGAAGAAGTTAATATTCATGTCACGAAAAGCTTTAATAATACGAAGTCCATATCTGTTTTGTGTCGCAAATCGTATCTACTTTTGTGTCGGGTTATAAGGCTGCTATTGTGTCGTGTTCCAGCCCTCATGTCGACCTTCATCACAACCTAAATGCACCCTAATAACCTGTTTTGAATGATCGATCGAAGAGACCTAAAATACTAGAAGCACTAGGTTGATTGTTAAGCGATTTGCATGAGTTTACGTGGGGAGTTTTGTGGTATTATGGCTCGGTATTCGAACCTGTTGTGAAGTCGTTTTAGCAGCCTAAGTGTCGACCTAAACTCGATCTAAAACGCGCCCTAATAATCAATTTTTAATGATCAATGAATGAGACCTTAAAGCTATATAAACCTAAAACGTAATAAGGTGTTAGTGTATTGTACGCATGATGTGAGAATGGGTTGTGTGTAGTTCGTGTGTTTGGTTGTGACTATACGTGTGAGGGTGCATGGGAGCTGATATGGTAATGTCAAGTGTGTGAGTGTATATGTGTATACCGGGTTGGAAAAAGGGGCGAAGAATTATTTTGGTTGGGTTCGTTATGCATGGGAATAATTCAGGTTGGGTTTTGTCAAGAAGTGGTTGCATGGGTCTTTTGTGAATCACGAAATATATGTCAAATTGTTGAAAAAAAAGGGGTCGTGGGTCATAGGTTATAGATCAAGTAGGGTTGGATTTGTGTTGAGATTAGTAGATGCATGTAACTGTCCAGTTAAGTAGTGTTCGAAAGTGTGTGCATGCATGTATTGTTTGTTAGTTGATGTCAAGCATGGGCTGTAAAACAATATGTGGGAATACAGTATCATACGTAAATATGTATATGTGATTTTATAATCTAATTGCGGGCTCATTAAATATATATAGTTGGGAGTATGGCAGTGTGTGAGTTTGTGAGTCACATAATATCTATTAACGTATATATAGCTGAGTAAAAAGGGTGTAGGTGAGGTCATGGATTGGTTTAAGTGTGAATCGTTTGGGCTCGTATTGGTCCCCAAAATGATGTCGAGTTGTGTGGTCGGGAATGAGGTCGTTTAATGTGGAACTATATCGACTACGTCATCTTCGGTCATTAATGGAAATTAAGTTACGATATAAACCCTAAACTCTGATAATATACACCTTTGACCCTAAACTTTATTAAATTGGCATAATAAACCCTGAACTATGAAATTGTCATTCTTAAACCTTTAAGTTTACTTGATTGTCATTTGTAACCTTAAAATATGGAAAGTTACTAAATTTGGAAAGTTACTAAAAATGGAAAGTTTCTAAAATTAGAAAGAAACCCCAAATGTGTAATTGGATTAAAATAAGCTTATAAGTAATACGTGATTATTAATTCGTATAGGTTCTGTAAAGAAGGAGTAGTTCCTGTTTCCGTGTGCTTTCCGGATTGTTGCATTTGCTTGTGTTTAAGGTACAGATATTCTACCCTTTCTCAGTAAGGGTTCTGATCTAATGACTTCTCGATCCTTGACTTTGATTTGTTTACTTTGCCATGATCCCATTTATTATAAGCCATTGCTATGATCCCCTTGATATGATTAAGTTGCTATCCATTCTGTTATGATGATCTGTTTATTATCTCCTTGATTGAGATTCTGTTCAGTTGATATGCCTTTGTTGAATATGTTATGATTGCTTATTATGGATAGTTTTGTTCGGTTTTGTTTTGTTGCCCGAGCTAACTAGCCATGGAGGTACCATGGCCATGTCATTGAGGCACCAACGGCATGACACTTTCTTTGGAGGTGTGATTGACCCACGGCGTTCCCTTCTGTTATGATTATATGATTATGGCGCACGTGGCCATTCTGTTATATGTATGTATAGTCTCGTGCTTGCATATGTATTCTATTTTTCAGGGAGCGTATGGATGCATCCTAGGTATATGATTTGATATGGATATGATATGATATGACTTAGTGACTGGTTGTACGTGCCATGTAACCCATTTCACTTCTGGGAGCTAGCTACTCCATTTGGTACTTGAGAGGTCTCCCCTCTCCATACACTTATGATTTGATATGATATGTATATGTGATTATGTGGTCTATTCGAGTGGCTCATTTAGACAGGCTTGTGGCTATTCTATATGTTTCTTTGGTCTATTCGAGTGGCTCGTTTAGACGCGTTCGTTGCCGTTCTTATCCGACTCTTTGATTCTTTATGATATTCTGACTCATGGCATTTATGCATTTGATCCATTTGATTCATATTCGTTTACTTATGCTTATTACCTTTCTGCTTTGTATATATATCTGTTCACTGGGCTTTTTAAGCTCAGCCGCATTTCTTTTCCGGCGGCAGGTTTTAGGTTTGGAAGCTGGGTTTGAGTGAAGAGTGCATAGGAGCTCTTAGTAGACTACCCTGAGGATAGGCACCCATTTGCTTCTGGATTAGATTTGGATTCATTTTCAGTTAGATTAGTTTGGATTTGTATTTAGCTTTGGAACTCATTATGTATAGATGTTAGCATTTCATTATTACCTTAGACTACCTTTGTAACTATTATGTTTATAAGTCTTCCGCTTGCGTTTGTACGTTCTGATTGACACCATAATGTGGCATTTTGACCCTTGTCGGGTTGGGGTGTTACAATTATGGTATCAGATCCATGCTGCGACTTGTAGTACATAAGTTATGGCCTGTGAAGATTTGGACCCTTAGGTTTGTACTATAGGATCTTATGAAATGACCTTTGAAGGATTTGCTTTAGGTTTCTCCCCGTAGGAACTTCAGTTGTCACCGGTGAGGATTGGGTAGATTATGCGATAAGGCATTGGTTAGTTATCTTTCTTCTGCACCACTCTGATTTATGCCTCTGATTTCAGCTAAGCCTTTATAAGATTATTCGTTCCAGAGATTTAGAAAATTTAGCAAGATACGCAACAAAGTTTAGAATGCTTTGAGACTTTTGTAGTAATGCCTTACAGGTTTCACTTTCTGATGTGACCGCATTCTTTCGAATTTCGATCTCCGATTCATTTATGATTCGTTTAGATACCTTTTTGTTCGTTCAGAGAATTCGTATATGTAGGAATCCGATGTGTTCGACACATTATATGGTTTCCATTGCTTTTGCTAAGCATGTTAAGGTCCCCTCTGCACTAATTGAATTTGCTATACCTAGTTCCATCTTTATGAGAAATCTTGTGATTATCCATCACGAGTATCGGAATTGTCCAGTATGTTTCGAAAATATTTGAAGATAAGTCTTGTTCTGTTAATCTGTTTCCTTTGGGGATGTTCGATTCGATATGATTCTGAATATGGATTTGGTTGACTGAGCATCGAGATGCTAACAACGGTCATATTAGATTTGTCATCTTTGGCGATTTGAGAAACTCAAATTCTGTACCATGGTTTCCAACCTGGTAAACAATTATGATCACCTCTGTTTTAAAAACTCGTACGTTAATCCGTCGCGGTTGTGAAGATATTTCGTTTGATGAAACTCGCCTCGAGAGTTATTCAGTTGTTTGAAATTTCGCAGTGTGTTCCTGGTTTAACTATCAAGATTTCCATCTGATTGAGAAGATGTTTTGATCTGGTTATGAGAATTTGTTTAGTCACGACTCGAGGTAGACTGTGATTGCAATAAAGGCATGTGTATATGATGCAAGTATTATGACGCCTGGCCAACGTGATAATAGTTACATCATATAACTTGAACTTATTGGGATCATAGGAGATCTTGAGCAGTGCCTGAGATCAGTAAGTTGGTTGATTCATAAACTCTATCCGTATATGAGCAACGTTTTTCCTAATTCTGAAACTCTGTACTTTATGACATCGGTTGAATGGAAAGAATTGAAGGACCAGCTTTTAGAAAGTGGTTTTATCTGTCTGAGTGTGTATCCGTGATGTACTCCAGTTGTATTCATGAAGAAGGATGTTGATAGCATGAAGTTGTGTAGTGATCTCGGGAAGCTGAATAGTATTGTGGTTAGAACCGTTATCCGTTACCTCGAATCGACGATTTGATTAATCAACTCCAGAGTGTGAAGCTTTCCCAATGATGAATTTTAGATCTGATTATTTTTCAGTTACGTTTAAAGGAGCGAGATGTTCCTAGAATTGCTTTTCGTATTTGTTATGATCTCTATGAGTGTTGTGATGCCAATTATATTGGCTGCTACTCTGAATATTTCTATAAACTTAATTAAATCATGTCTTTCATGAATACTTGGACAATCTGTCATAGTATGACATACTGGTATTTTCAGAGACGAAAGAGAAACACGAAAATCATCCTCGTATTCTATGATGAGAATTCTACGTCAGAAGAAGCTATATGTTATACTCTCGAAGAGTAAATTTTAGATTGGGATGAAGAATGAGAGGAGAATTTTGAGAAGCTGAAAAGAGAATTGTTTCTACTCAAGAAGGGGACTTAGCTATTGTCCTTATGCAACACGGGAAGATTGTTGGTACAGCTAGAACCGCAGGAAGTGAACTATCCGACGCATGACTTGGGAGTGATTTGTGACAGGCATGAAGGAGCTCAGGAGCAAGACGGTAGAATAGGATCTATGTTAGAAGACTTGAAGGAAGCGGTTTTGATTGAAGCATACATTTCTATTTGCTCTATTCATTTTAGTTGTACTATTATGTATAGACACTTGCAGTAGAAATTTTGATGGAATGGTATGAAGACGGTCGTGACTACATTGGTGGTGAAGTGGTTAGCGTGACAACAGGTTAAGATTTAGCATCAGCGTACGAGTGGTTCTCCTTAACTTTGGATATTCTTAGGTGGACGTGGGATTTAATCTTCATGGACTTTGTAACAGGATTTCCGCGCACATTTAGGATAAATAACACGAATTGAGTCGTAGTGGATGGTTTGACTAGCTCGGCTCACTTAAAGGATTGGCAGAGATTTCTTTTGGCAGAAGATTATTCAAGCTACATGGCGCACCTACAGTAATCGTGTCAGAGATTCACGTTTCTACTTCACATTCCTAGGAAGAGCTACTGAAGGCTTGAGGGACCAGACTCGAGTTAGTAATTCTTTGCACCTACAGACCGATGGATAAGCAGAACAACTATTCGAACTTGGAAGATGTGTTGAGCAGGAAACTTGACAAGTGTTAGTTCTGGATGTGGTTGCTCACTATTATTAGATAGCTTGCAAGTAGCAAGGTTTTTCATTTCAAGAGTTTTGTATGAACAGAGATTAATAACACCTTTTAGTTAAATTAGGTCGGGGAGCTGTTTATTGAAGGTTCGAAGTTGATTACAGTGACTAATGACTAGTTATTATTCTTGAAATTTTGAAACTTTAGACCTGGTATTTGTGTGTTCCGTATGATGTTTCCGTACAAAAGAATTAGGCGCGTGGCATATAAGGAAGATTTAGTTTGCGATATGTTAGACCTTATGTTCATTCTTATCCGTACAATTAGCCTACCTATTCCATTATGCTTTCTGATACGTTTTGATACTCTGATATGTGCTTAGTTGATCGTCGATACGAATATGCGACCCACCCCTATATGAAACTCTTGAGACGTTTGGTAATTTCGATATGTGCTTCTCTGATTATTAGCCAGTTCCTTAGTTCACTCAGAATCTCGATAGAGTTGATGAGGTTTTATCGTTTAGCACTACCTCCGTATTTGCCTCGTGTGTATATGTGTTTCATGTATCTCTTTGTGAGATTACAACTATCATCTGTTATGTATTTGTTTAGTATTTGTTGGATTAGATTTGTTGTGATTTCTGCTCTATGGAGAGCCTGGGACTATCCTAGTTGTCGGGATCGAGTCATGAGAAATAAACTATTCCGTTTGTGAAGATTCTTTTAGAAGAACCTCTCCGAGCGTGAGGCTATTTACTTTCATTTCTTTCCATTATTTGGTACATCTCCGTCTAACTGTTACGACTCAAATTTCGAGGATGAAATTTTTTCTTTTATAGGGGAAGAATTATAATGACCTGAAAAATCTGAAGGACATTTGAACTTTCGATATGAAAATTTCCTAAAGTTTTGAACATTTACTAAGTTATATACCTATGCTATACGCTATAATTTAAAGTTTGCAAAAACGAAATCCTTAACCTAAGCAAGAATGGAGTCGACACACTATATTTATCCTAGAAGCATATCACACGTCATATAAGTCCTATTAGGACTGATTTGTTTACATTTTGATCATGCACACACATTTTGAAATACTTAAGTCTACCTTGATGAGATTATCACTAAATTAACTCTCCCATAATTCTCGGCCATTTACCACGACTTGGGCCCTATTTAGTCTCCCAATTAATAACCATATTTCACCTTTCTCGTTTTATAAAATGCATACATCCCTCTCACAACATTAAAAAAAATAAAAAAAATAAATAAATAAAAAATGAGAAAAAAAACCAATACACAACAGCCGATCCTTTTCTCCAAGCAATCAGAAGGCATGAAAGAAGGAACAGAGGAGGTTTGAAGAAGGTTTGATCATGGTAACATTAGGGTTCGAAGGGTGTTGTGTTCGTGGCTTGGTTCGATCGTGATTAATTCTTGTGTTCTTGTGTTGTGCGTATAACCGATCTAAGGTAACCCTTGAACAGTTTGATGTTCCTTGGTTCGACTATTTGATATTCGAAAGTAATATATGAACACCTAGTCTTAATGTCTCGTTAATAACCAGTTACACGAAGAAGTTAATATTCATGTCACGAAAAGCTTTAATAATACGAAGTCCATATCTGTTTTGTGTCGCAAATCGTATCTACTTTTGTGTCGAGTTATAAGGCTGCTATTGGGTCGTGTTCCAGCCCTCATGTCGACCTTCATCACAACCTAAACGCACCCTAATAACCTGTTTTGAATGATCGATCGAAGAGACCTAAAATACTAGAAACACTAGGTTGATTGTTAAGAGATTTGCATGAGTTTACGTGGGGAGTTTTGTGGTATTATGGCTCGATATTCGAACCTGTTGTGAAGTCGTTTTAGCAGCCTAAGTGTCGACCTAAACTCGATCTAAAACGCGCCCTAATAATCAATTTTTAATGATCAATGAATGAGACCTTAAAGCTATAGAAACCTAAAACGTAATAAGGTGTTAGTGTATTGTACGCATGATGCGAGAATGGATTGTGTGTAGTTCGTGTGTTTGGTTGTGACTATACGTGTGAGGGTGCATGGGAGCTGATATGGTAATGTCAAGTGTGTGAGTGTATATGTGTATACCGGGTTGGAAAAAGGGGCGAAGAATTATTCTGGTTGGGTTTGTTATTGCATGGGAATAATTCAGGTTGGGTTTTGTCAAGAAGTGGTTACATGGGTCTTTTGTGAATCATGAAATATATGTCAAATTGTTGAAAAAAAGGGGTCGTGAGTCATAGGTTATAGATCAAGTAGGGTTGGATTTGTGTTGAGATTAGTAGATGCATGTAACTGTCCAGTTAAGTAGTGTTCGAAAGTGTGTGCATGCATGTATTGTGGGTTAGTTGATGTCGAGCATGGGCTGTAAAACAATATGTGGGAATACAGTATCATACGTAAATATGTGAGTGTGATTTTATAATCTATTTTGGGGCTCATTAAATATATATAGTTGGGAGTATGGCAGTGTGTGAGTTTGTGAGACACATAATATCTATTAGCGTATATATAACTGAGTAAAAACGGCGTAGGTGAGGTCATGGATTGGTTTAAGTGTGAATCGTTTGGGCTCGTGTTGGTCCCCTAAATCAGTGGCGGATCTTGAAGTTTTTAGTGGAGGGGGCCAGAATTTTTTTTGTCCTATCGTTATATTAGGGTCTTCTAATTCGGGGGGGCCAACTTAATAAATATAAATTTTTTCGGACGAAATACGGATTAGTTAGCACTACTGAGCAAAAAAAACCGGGGGGGGGGGGCGGGGGCCCTAAATGATGTCGAGTTGTGTGGTCGGGAATGAGTTCGTTTAATGTGGAACTATATCGACTACGTCATCTTCGGTCATTAATGGAAATTAAGTTACGATATAAACCCTAAACTCTGATAAGATACACCTTTGGCCCTAAACTTTACTAAATTGGCATAATAAACCCTAAACTATGAAATTGTCATTATTAAACCTTTAAGTTTACTTGATTGTCATTTGTAACCCTAAATATGGAAAGTTACTAAATTTGGAAAGTTACTAAAAATGGAAAGTTACTAAAATTAGAAAGAAACCCCAAATGTGTAATTGGATTAAAATAAGCTTATAAGTAATATGTGATTATTAATTCGTATAGGTTCTGTAAAGAAGGAGTAGTTCCTGTTTCCGTGTGCTTTCCAGATTGTTGCATTCGCTTGTGTTTAAGGTACAGATATTCTACCCTTTCTCAATAAAGGGTTCTGATCTCATGACTTCTCGATCCTTGACTTTGATTTGTTTACTTTGCCATGATCCCATTTGATATAAATCATTGCTATGATCCCCTTGATATGATTCAGTTGCTATCCATTCTGTTATGATGATATGTTTATTATCTCCTTGATTGAGATTCTGTTCAGTTGATATGCCTTTGTTGATTATGTTATGATTGATTATTATGGATAGTTTTGTTCGGTTTTGTTTTGTTGCCCGAGCTAACTAGCCATGGAGGTACCATGGCCATGTCATTGAGGCACCAATGGCATGACACTTTCTGTGGAGGTGTGAATGATCCACGGCGTTCCCTTCTGTTATGATTATATGATTATGGCGCACGTGGCCATTCTGTTATATGTATGTATAGTCTCGTAATTGCATATGTATTCTGTTTTGCAGGGAGCGTATGGATGTATCCTAGGTATATGATTTGATATGGATATGATATGATATGACTTAGTGACTGGTTGTACGTGCCATGTACCCCATTTCACTTCTGGGAGCTAGCTACTCCATTTGGTACTTGAGAGGTCTCTCCTCTCCGTACACTTATGATTTGATATGATATGTATATGTGATTATGTGGTCTATTCGAGTGGCTCGTTTAGACAGGCTCGTGGCTATCCTATATGTTTCTTTGGTCTATTCGAGTGGCTCATTTAGACGCGTTCGTTTCCGTTCTTATCTGACTCTTTGATTCTTTATGATATTCTGACTCATGGCATTTATGCATTTGATCCATTTGATTCATATTCGTTTACTTATGCTTATTACCTTTCTGCTTTGTATATATATATCTGTTCACTGGGCTTTTTAAGCTCAGCCGCATTTCTTTTCCTGCGGCAGGTTTTAGGTTTGGAAGCTGGGTTTGAGTGAAGAGTGCATAGGAGCTCTTAGTGGACTACCCTGACGATAGGCACCCATTTGCTTCTGGATTAGATTTGGATTCATTTTCAGTTAGATTAGTTTAGATTTGTATTTAGCTTTGGAACTCATTATGTATTGATGTTAGCATTTCATTATTACCTTAGACTACCTTTGTAACTATTATGTTTATAAGTCTTCCACTTGTGTTTGTACGTTCTAATTGACACCATAATGTGGCATTTTGACCCTTGTCGGGTTGGGGTGTTACATTAAAAGTATGCTTTATTTAAGGGGAAGTATAAAATGAATAACAAAAATGTTCCAAATCATGCTAAAATGATCCGTCTATCTCTCCAAAAAGCTTTATTTTAATCCTTTGATATAAAAAATATCACGACATGCTATTTTTGAGGGGGAGAAGACTTGATTAAAATGTGATCAAAAATGTTTAAAGATCGTGGATTGAATCTCAAAAGAGCTCTCCAAAAAGACTCAGTATTAACCCTCGAATTGATGAAAATTAAATGTCATTTATCGAAAAGACTTGTCCGGGATGGGTAGTAATTTCAAGCTGGTTCATCCAGTGATGTAAACGTGTCTCGCAAAGGACTTGTCTGAGTAGAATGTACCAATTCAAGAGATAATCTTTTGATATGACCGGGACGGGTAATAATTTCAAGCTAGTCTAACTAGTGATGTAAACGTGTCTCGCGATGGTCATATTAAATGAAAATCGATCATTTCAAATGTGCGAACTCTACCCACCATGTGCATATTTATATTAAATATTGCATAAGCACATGTGAAGGGGGAGTATTTCAAAATGCAAAAACTCTCGAAGTGTTAACCAAAATTTGTTTAATCAAAAACACTTTGAGAGATTTTCACAAAAGGTTTTATGGCAAGTGATCAACAAATCTAGAATAATCATGGTGTATAAGGTGATTATGATTAGGTTTATGTCCTATGATCAGCCATAGCCGGAGGGATCTACCCAAGGACAATTCTAATATATTAGAATTAGAAGTCCTTAGGTAAGATTGAAAAAAGGAGTAAATGAGAAAGGGAAAGAAGGGGCTGAATAATGAAAAAGAAAAGTTTAATGAAAGGGTGAAAAGAAATAGCCCTCCATGAAAACTTAGGGCAGAAACCGGGTCAATACATCTGCTATCGGTTACCACAAAGTTGATACTAATATTGAAGACAAGACGTCATGGACCCAGTGACGCGCTGTACCACCCCTCCTAGCCACTCAGATATCTCTTAAAAGATATTTGTTTCATTTCTCACGGAGAACACTGCATAATCTATCGGCCTCTCACTCCGAGATGTGTTGATATTGAAAAGGTGGCACTCTGCTCCATACCTCGGACTACTAAAACCAAAACGCACATTATCGAGTCTAGAGCCATAAGATTCATCAAAAATCTCTTAGGAACACTTCCAATATAATACACTTGTGTTCGCCAAAAAGGACACAAGTTGTAAGAGTCATAATGAGATCTTCGGATCTTGCCTTATATCATGATGGTCACGTGCTTCAAACGGTCTACAGTCTTGAAGTGATACTTCGGTATACTTCAGAGGCTCACAACGGCCCTGGTAAAGATTAGAGAAAGTTTTCACACTATGTTGTTAACAATCTCGAAATCTGAACCTGTAAGTGTTGGACAATTTATTGCTAACTGTTTTATGCCAGTACTAAAGAAAGTCCATCTACCATCATCATATAGGTCAACATGCAAACCTCCTCATACTCATACTTATGAAGATCATCCTCAACAAAGCTCGAAGTGAAAAAGTTCAAGACAAAAAGATCAAGTTG
Source organism: Artemisia tridentata subsp. tridentata (assembly GCA_021014915.2). Lineage (NCBI taxonomy): Eukaryota > Viridiplantae > Streptophyta > Magnoliopsida > Asterales > Asteraceae > Artemisia > Artemisia tridentata. Next base: position 272,047,106 of record CP139504.1, read on the forward strand.
AAGACAATGTGTCACGACAAAGTCAAGAAGCTAATCAAGTCGTTAAGAACAAGTTCATGTATAAAAACGAGGAAGACATAAGTATGAAGTTTAAAAGGGTATGAGTATGATGGAGGATACGACGCAAATGTACAGAAGATGTTGATCAAAGGCAAGAAGAACAGAAAGACGATTACTTTGAAGATCACATAGCATGAAGGAACGAAGTTTCAAGACTATTCTACAACGGCACACAAAGTTAGAGAAAACGAAGACGAAAGACCTAATCACTGGGAGCATCATTTGAATGACCATCCCTTAGGGGGAGATTGTTAGCATTGATAAATAAAGTGATGGTCATTTCTGAATATACAACTTTGTAAAAGTGTCGTAGGTGTTTAAGTTAGAATAGTCAAGGGCCGAATGGACTTAATCTAGTATGTCATAAGTTAAATTGTATAGTCCAAGTCCATCATAATAGAACCGGCCCAATGTCAAGCCCACTACGACGTCACCTCATTTCCTATAAATACCCATTCCTACCTCATAAGTTAGTGTGCCTCAAGAGTCATATAGGTGGGAGTGTGTGTGTGTTTTATATTGTTCTTCATCTCTTATTAATATACATTCGACATACATTTTATATCATACTCTTCATCTATCTTGCTTTCTTGTTCTTGAGTACCATTCGTACATCATCTTTAGTGTGTGATAAAGTATTGAGCTAGTGTCTTACACAATCAATACTTTCAAGCATTTCCGGAAAACCCTGAACCGTCTTATGTGTTGCATATATATTTTTAATGTCATTAAAGTCGGAGTTTCTTAAAAACTCGGGCGTATACGATCAATAATGCAAACTTAGTAAAATGATCTAGACAGTCACGTATGGCGGATTCCGGACGTGCATTTCATAATAACACTAAAACAGTAAAACTCATTTGACGCATAGCATCGGGTTGGACTTTAAAGAATTCAAAATAGTCGGAAAGAGGATTGGAAGTAGAAGTTTCAATACCTTTGACTAATGAGAGGATTCTTATACACTATGAGGATGTTAGTCCTTTATAACGAGTGTATATGATACTTTGAGTGAATATGATTAAGTATGCGGAATCTACTTAACCACACTTAGAAGGATAATGGTTATTAGAAATGGAACAGTGATGCTTGTTATTGGAGAATGAACGCAGAATGTATAACACCAAACGATTCAATATTATTGAGAATAATACGAGTGATCTTCACTATCACTAGGGTTACAAAACCTTGAATCTCTATGTTTCTATGACTTTACTTGTTTGACTAGATTGTTAATTTTAAGCACATAAGCAAGCACAATATTCAACACACTTATCTCTAAGCTAAGATCTCCCTTTTATAGTCCAAAGGAGATCTTTACAATATTGTAAAGTCTTTTCTACTACTTGCTTGTTGAGTGTGTCAGTAACTAAGATACAACATGTTCTGTGTATTACAACTTGTTGACTGAACACTTATCTAAGATATTATCTACCGTATATACTTGACTTTTATACACAAAATATCTTTTTATACTTATCCATCCAGCAGTAGTATACGCGACACTTATCCACTCAGCAGTAGTATGAGTCACTCCAACAGCAGTATCTTTCTTTATGCATCAGCAGTACCTTTGTTTGTACTAGCAGTACTAACTTATCAGTTAGTACTGTTAGTTATAACTTGAGTAGTCTTCAGATATACACTAGCAGTTAGTACTGTTAGTGTATTCTTCTCAGCAGTACAAACCTTGTGAACATATAATTCTAAACACTAATCTTCAGAACATTTAATTCCCAACAATCCTCCCCTAAACTTGTGATTTATCCCAAATCAACAAGTTTCTTCTGAATTAAATGAGGATTGTGAAGATCTTCCAAACATTACATAGTCAGACTCTTGATCTGAGCTTTCCTCTGTTCTGTAAAATTAAATACCTTTCTGTCTAACTCATCTGCCATCTGTGAATCACTTTCAGCCATTTTCTTTGTCTTTAACACTTAGCAGTACCTTGCTCATGCTCTAAGCATTGCCTAAAAGATGGTGCAATTTCCTTGGATGGAGGAATTATAAGAGGCAATAATGCTGTGTATCTTGGATGCGCTCCAAGAAGTCAAGTCATCTCTCAGCAAGCCATGTAAGTAATGAACAAACGCAGTGAACTGAAATTGAAACTGAAAGAACTTTCTTCATTTGTATTGCTTCATCCCTTCTGAATATATATAATACTCCAGAATCTTGTCCAAATTTCCAACATGATCTTGAGACAGAGCTTTATCATTTTAAGTCAAAGATGTTCGAACATGAAGAAGAGAGATGAAAGAGCTTATTCCCAGCATCCATCATCATCTTGTATGCTCTTGTCTTTTCTTGAACTTGATCAATTTGGGCAATCTTCCTCCCCAATCTTTCTCCTTGTTTGATCAATTTTCCTCCCTTGATTCTGAGCATACAAACCACAATCTTTTATCATCCCTTGATTGGTTAATCTTCCTCCCCTTAATCCATTCCATGTACCACAATATTTCCTCCCCTGTTTGGAAGATCTCTCACCATCATCTGAACTTTTTCTTTTAAAATTTCTTGAGTTCATCTTCCATTTAGAACATCTTTTCAGACAATGTTGTACATGTAGCCATCAATTCTTTAAAAGTTAAACTGCTGCCCTTATCACTTCCAGGTGTGTTAACTCCTGTGAGAGGTGAATCATGTGGCAATAACTCATAATCCATCATTAGATAGGTTTCTGAGCCATCCTGAATCCAAAATGTTTTAAGAAACTTTTGACTTAGCAGTATGAACCTGATTTTAATGAAAAACAATACTGCTAACAACCATTTTGAAGGGATTAAGTGTGTAACAGACACTTAATCAAGATTTTGGTTTAAATTAACCTCTGGTTGTGTGAGAACCAATGTTTTCAGTTATAAATAACTGCCTGTGTACAGATAAACCCATTCAAAGGGCTTTCTTGATAGGTTTTCCAACTCGTGGCAATTGTTGCCTCTAACACAAGTGTTAGATTCACTTTTACTCGCTGTTCTTTCTATCAGATGTCCTTAGACTTGCTCATTATACGAATTAAAGTATAAAATGATTGAAAGTGAGTTGTGTCAGTTACTATCAGACCAACTGAGCCATTAATTCAAAATGAAATATCATAATTAGGTTTCAAGAAAGAAGTTTTAAAGAATCAATTAACTTAGGTGTAAACCTTTGTTGATGAATTCTCAAACTCCGTCCATCATGAGCCTATTATGTTAGCAACTTATATCATCATTCTGCTGCTCATACATTTCACTTGAAACTTCCTTTGTGCTCAAATGTTCATACCTGTAATTGTTAGTCCAAAACCAAAAAAAAAATAATGCAGAGCATTTGTCTTATAGCAGTAGAATCATATGACTAACAGTATGAACAAAACAATCCAAATTTGTACTAGCAGTACAAACTTTTCAATAACAGTACCAATTTACAAAGCTAGCAGTACAAACTTAATTTATATACAAAAACACACAGTTTTAAATCATTGAGGATTAAGCATCTCAATACTTGCTACCAAGTATTGAAACCTTCCAACATCAAAAGCTTTTGTGAGAAGATCTGCAAAGTTGTGATCAGAATCAATTTTAATAACTTGAATCAACTTTTTCTCATTGCAGTCTATAATAAAATGATGTCTAATTTCAATGTGTTTTGTTTTAGAGTGTTGTACTGGATTTTTAATTATGCAAATTGTACTACTATTATCAATATATATGACAGTGTTCATGAAATTGTACCCATAGTCAAGAAGTTGATTTTGAATCCAAAGTACTTGACCAAAACAACTTGCAGCAGCTACATATTCAGCTTCAGTTGTTGAAGTAGCCACAATTGTTTGCTTCTTACACTACCATGAAATGAGTCTACATCCAAGGAAATGATGATGAACTAAAATAAATACATTTTATTACCATCAATTATCCTATTTAATTGACTTGTTTTATTATATTATCTGTGAGAATTGATACGTTAATGTTTACTTTTGTAATTCTCAGGTAAAAACAAGTATTATGTGAAACTTGGCGATTTTGGACTAATTATGGAGCAAAACAAGCAAGAAGTTAAGAGTCTACTGAAATGTACAAGATCAAGACCATTCTGCTCCAGATACGCCGCATCCTACTTATTACATACGGCGCATCACTATCAAGATTTCACAAGCTACGATACAAGACAGCAAGGACATGCGCCGCATACAAGAATGGAGTTACGCCGCATCTTCTGGCGGTGTACGAATATTCCTGAATATATTAATCTTGGACCCCACGCGAAGTTAAGTCAATGCGCCGCATCTATTTATCCTATGCGCTGCATCTAGCCCTCAGACAGAAACTATAAATACCCCAAAGTCAGACGAATTTCGGAGTTCGACAATTTAACTAAGTACGAGACAGAAGAAACCCTAAGCCGAATTCAGACGAAGTAGCAGCACAAGACACACCTTGAACGAAGATACAAGAGCTGTAAGAAGGTCCTGCATGTATTTAATTCATTAAGTAGTTTTGGTTTATTGTATTAGTACACTTTAATTGGTTAGGATTGATGGGCTTGTGATCATTGATTTAATCATGCACTTCAACTCCCCTTAAAATTGCTTTCCCATTAATTAAAGTTTATATGATGATGTCTTTGGTGACTTTTATTAGTGCATTGATAACCTCTGTGTCTAGCTGAGCATTGCTTGGGTCGCCATGCCCCTTCATCGCCTATTTATTAGATCGCCTATGCATTCTATCGTCTGTAGAAAAGTAGGAAGAAAGATAAATAGGATAGTCATAAGTAATCATTAAGGGTTTACTCGCCGATAAGATTAGAACCAACGAGAAAGGACTTAATCTCGGTGCATTGCATCGAACTATACACTTCATATAAAACTAGCAATAAAACAAGTGACAAGCTACTTAACTATCAGGACAGGTCTTCTTATTGTCTCAAGTATTTATCTGTGTACGTGTGTGCTATTCGCTGATTCGTGCTTATTAGTTTAGTTTATATTTAATCATAACCAAACCGTGCCAGTCTCTCAGGCTGAACCCCCTTGCGTTAGATTAGGTTGTATAGCTAACTTAAGATATTAAAATACTGATTAGGATAACTAGATAATACGTTCCACTCTTAGTGATCGACACTCTACTTACCATTATATTCATACTGACCGGGTACACTGCTCGTTAAAATACTGACTTGAATACTGCTAAAACCACAACGACATACCGTGGATATAAAATTAGAGCAATACCACACGCACATCAAGTTTTTGGCGCCGCTGCCGGGGAGTGAATTGTTATTATCTGTTAATTTGATTAGTATTTTAATTAGGTTTTTCTTTTTAATTTTTATTCTAACCGCTAACTCTGTTGTATATTAGGTTAAATTGCATTCATTGTATTATTTTGCATATTTTCTGTTTTTGTGTGTTTTATTTTTGTTTATTTTCGTTTGTTTTTATTTTTGTTTTTATTTTTCGTATTTTCTGTATTCTGCTATCGTTGTACTGAGCTAATATAAACGATACGGCGCATCTATTTTCTTAGATATGGCGTATTGCGTTTAATTTTTATAAAATACAACGCGTTTAATTAATTCGATACGACGCATCTTTCCCCAAGATACGGCGTATCTGTTTTTAATAAAAAAAAAAATTTTTCTAAGCGATAACGCCATACGACGCATCTGCTTTTGCAAATACGGCGTATCTATTATTTTAATTAAAAACAGTTTTCGAATTATTAAACAGATACGACGCATCGATCTCTGTCGATACGGCGTATCTTCTGAATCAAAAATCTTGTATTTTGAAACGTAACGAAAATACGGCGCATTAACTTTTGTTAATACGACGCATTTAATTTTAAGTATATCAATTTTTGATAAATTAAACTGATACGGCGCATTCTAAATTTCTAAGCGGCGTATCTATTTTCTGAATAAAGTCTGATTAAATTTTAATGATTATAAGATACGGCGTATCCAAGTTTTTGGATACGGCGCATCGTCTGCAGATATCAGTTATTTTTATTCTTATATCCGTTTCTAAATTCATTAATTTCTCTTCTAGCGAACAAATCCTACTTACGATTTTACCTATAATGACAGGTTTTGCTATGAAAGACATGTCAGTGAACGGATATCTTGCTAAGGAACTCTTGCTTTCGGATTCATTCGAAAGGGAAGTTTTTGATGATGTCAACTTCAATGTGCTCATGATTAATACCGATTTATTCTCTTGGGAGACCCCTCTTGAAGCTACTTATAAGGAATTCAAACGCTTATGCAATATTGAAGATGGGATATTCTCTTATGATTTACTAATGAGTTACACTGAAGATGAATTGTTACTCTTATGGCCCATCATTGAATCTAAGGGATTAACTTGGACTACTATCAAAGAAAATGATGGGAAATTCCGAATTGAATTCATGAACTCAGCAAAGGCAGTCAACAAATGGAGTGAGGAAAGCTATGGCAAAGGAAATACCCAACCTACACAAGCTTCATATATGCCATATTCCGAACAATATTTGGGAGTTGATATAGATGACGAAAGAATTTATGCTGAAGCAGAAATAGTGTTTCGTAAAAGGTTGGTGAAGTTGATGGATATCTCTTTGAAAGACTGGCTCGAGCTTAAATATGGTAATCCAAAATTTGCCCCTGCGAATGAAGTCAAGCGGATTATGACTTCATGGTTGACACGGAGTTTCAAGGAACAATTTAATGAGTTCATGGAAATAAGGAGGAAAATGATTAGTATCGCTAGCTTTGACATTAACTATGATCCTAACAATGATGATTTTTCGGATTGGTTAGCTAGTAAGTTCAAAAACCATAAGAGCATGGACCAAGCTACTAAAGATGCGTTATGGGTATATTGGACGAGAGGAGAAGATGAGGAAGTAGAGAGCGACAATGGATCGTCTGATGACAATTCAATAATCGAGGAAGGGATTGAAGAATTATTCAGGATAGACATTGATGTGTTCAATTATGAGACACCCTTGTGCAAACAGTTCAAAGAATTTAATTACCTTCTTCAAATCGACGCTGATGTGCTTACTGGAGATCTACCAGGATTCAAAACTTATGATGATTTCAAAAACACCTGGTACTACGAATGGAATGACCAAATACCATGGGTTTGGGATAAACCATGGGAATTTGAGCATATTAATTACACTTGTACGCCTTTCTGTTTCAAGGATGGAAGTAGTGTATGGCCGACCTGTGATTATAAGAATGATGGAACCTGTAATGGGGGAAGTATAATTGGAATGAAACGGGTTGGAAACGATGTATACTTTGAGGACGACGATTGGTATGAAAAAGTTGAAGACTGCCCACGTAAAGCAGAAGCTTTGCAAGAAAAAGGTAGAATCAACTACTTAAAAGAACTTAAGGGAGCATCGGACACTACTTTCTGGGAATGGGTGCATGGACAATTTGATGATTACACAAAACTTAGTCAACGCTTACAATGGGAATTGAAAAAAGAATGGGATGAGATTCAAGATTATTATCAATCTTTAACGTGGTTAATTATTGTCCCTCTGCTAATAACGATGAGTCGCGTGAAGAATTGATTGATGAACTTGATGACTATTTGAATAAGGATCCTTATTTCGAGTTTGTTGATAAAGACGAAGAAGAATTCACCAAGAGAAAATGTCAACTACTTGGGATCCCTTATAATAAGCCACCCATGATTATGTCTGAAAATTTTAAAATCATCAAATATTCTTTGGGACCTGATGAAGAATATGTTGCGATAAAGACCAAAAAATTTATTAGATTAAGTCGCACGGAAGAAAATGTTGTGGAGCTATACGGGAACATCTTTCGGATGAAAGAAGAAGGATGGCTCGTAACAAGAACAAAATAAAGAGCTGAACGTGAGTCTAACTTGAAGACTTTGGAATAAAGACAAGTGCTGACCGGGAGACAACCCGGAGAAATTTTTTACTATTCTGTTCTGTGTCGAGTCAGTCAGGCCCGCAGAGGATACGGCGCATCTCAATCCCAAGATGCGACGCATCTCCTGCACTGGTCATATCTTACTTTATTTTTCTGCATTTTTATTTTTAACTTTAAAACTTTTTGTCAGTTTATTTTAATGCGGCGCATCCCTGGTTAAGGATGCGACGCATCTTCTATTCTGATTCGTATTTATTCCAGGCTCGATACGGCGTATCTTCTTCCATAAGATACGGCGTATCGACTGACCTGATGATTTTCAGTTTAATTTTTATGTTTTATTTTTTTCTAACTACTAATGTATTATGCAAGTTTGAACCTTCTTAACTCAGGTGTGTTAAAGTCTTGATGGTATTATAGATTCTCCTGCATTTCCTGTGGATACATCAAATATGAAGCTTAAACATTCTCATCCACAAGAAAGTTGATTTTTGCTCTTACACAAATAATGGAGGATCATACCGAGCAAATCTCAGGGGAGTTTTTCTGTTCTAATTCTTTTGTTTTCCAGTTTTTAATCTTTGATACAAACAACGAGGACGTTGTTTAACTTAAGTGGGGGGATTGGAGAATTAGAACACTTACTTGTCCTAAACTTTTTCAAAATATGCTTAAAATGTGCTTAATATATCAAAATTTAAAATTTTTAGCATGTTTTTGTTTAAAGTCTAAATTACATAGCTGCACACATGACGTTATTTTCAAAAATTGTGAACTTTTCAAAAATTCACAAATCTATAAGTGTGCCGGTGACTTGTAAACTTTAGAACTTGGCTTGTATACTATTCGAGATCAACATAATAAGTATTATTTTTATAATTGGAATGACTTGTCTAAATTGGTAAAATTCTAGGATTACACCCAAATAGCCTTTATATGTTATGTGATGTTAACTAACTACACTGGTTAGTTAACCCCCGTATAAACCCTTTTGTTACTCTCACTTTTAGAGTAAGATACCCCTAGAAAAAACACTCAGAGCCATTCCTTTCGTTTCTTACACCTTTGTTATAATGTTTCGTTACACCCTTACACCTTAGCCTACCCTGTAGATTAAAATCCGTGGTTGGTTAATTGCTTTAGGCAAAGTGTGTTTCCTTACATTACCTGTGTTCGCGTGCGTAATTCATTATCTTTGGTTAGGTCGGGAAATTGCACAATGCAATTGGAGTGAAAGTAAATATTGTATATCTTTGAGTTTATTTTTCGTGTGTTTACTACTTTCACTATTACCGTTATTTCTGAAGTCATGAAAAGTATGGAAAAATTATCCAGAATTAGTTGGCCGTTATGGGAACGCCAACTAAGGGTTATTCTTTGATTAAGATCTTGTTGAGTATAATTCGTGTCTACCTAAAGCGTGTGTTTCAAGTGTTAAAGCGTGAGTTATTCAATGATATGAGTCTTATTCATGGGATGGTTGGGATAGTGATTAACCACACTTAGGATTTTAATTTATTTGTTTTGTTTATTTTTCATTTTACACCAATTTGTATCCCAAATATTATCCATACCCTATATTATTCTTTATCCAACCAAACCTTTGATTTATTGAGATTAGGGATTTGAGCAATCTTAAGTATCGTAGTCGTGGATTCGGCTATGTATTTATGATTTTGTCGCCCTTTTTGATATAATATTATTGGTGAAGATTACTTGGTCCTATCTTTAGCCTATTCGAGTTAAGGATTTGAGAAATTGCAAGTATCGTGTTCGTGGATTCGATCGTGTATTTGTGATTTTGTCGCCTTTTCTGGAATTTGAGATCGATAGAGATTAAGAAGAATGATTAACCCTTAACCTACAAACCCTTTTTACCGCTTTAGACTTGTTATTCCTTGGCTTTAGTGGAGGAGATGCGTATACTTGCCAAGCTTATGATCGAATATTCGTCACGACTGGACAGTTAAACGATTAGATTTGCTTTTATCAGAATATTTTATTTTACTTCTAATTCGTTAAGTGTTTGGTTGTGTGATTATGACAAAAATGAATACATGCTTAAATATAAAAATAAATCCTAATATCTTTTAGGATACATTTTCATAAGATTAATTCTAAGGTTTACTTGGGGACAAGTAAAGTTCAAGTGGGGGGATATTTGATGAACTCAAATAAGTACATTTTATTACCATCAATTATCCTATTTATTTGACTTGTTTTATTATATTATCTATGAGAATTGATACGTTAATGTTTACTTTTGTAATTCTCAGGTAAAAACAAGTATTATGTGAAACTTGGCGATTTTGGACTAATTATAGAGCAAAACAAGCAAGAAGTTAAGAGTCTACTGAAATGTACAAGATCAAGACCATTCTGCTCCAGATACGCCGCATCCTACTTATTACATACGGCGCATCACTATCAAGATTTCACAAGCTACGATCCAAGACAGCAAGGACATGCGCCGCATACAAGAATGGAGTTACGCCGCATCTTCTGGCAGTGTACGAATATTCCTGAATATATTAATCTTGGACCCCACGCGAAGTTAAGTCAATGCGCCGCATCTACTTATCCTATGCGCCGCATCTAGCCCTCAGACAGAAACTATAAATACCCCAAAGTCAGACGAATTTCGGAGTTCGACAATTTAACTAAGTACGAGACAGAAGAAACCCTAAGCCGAATTCAGACGAAGTAGCAGCACAAGACACACCTTGAACGAAGATACAAGAGCTGTAAGAAGGTCCTGCATGTATTTAATTCATTAAGTAGTTTTGTTTTATTGTATTAGTACACTTTAATTGGTCAGGATTGATGGGCTTGTGATCATTGATTTAATCATGCACTTCAACTCCCCTTAAAATTGCTTTCCCATTAATTAAAGTTTATATGATGATGTCTTTGGTGACTTTTATTAATGCATTGATAACCTCTGTGTCTAGCTGAGCATTGCTTGGGTCGCCATGCCCCTTCCTCGCCTATTTATTAGATCGCCTATGCATTCTATCGTCTGTAGAAAAGTAGGAAGAAAGATAAATAGGATAGTCATAAGTAATCATTAAGGGTTTACTCGCCGATAAGATTAGAACCAACGAGAAAGGACTTAATCTCTGTGCGTTGCATCGAACTATACACTTCATATAAAACTAGCAATAAAACAAGTGACAAGCTACTTAACTATCAGGACAGGTCTTCTTATTGTCTCATGTATTTATCTGTGTACGTGTGTGCTATTCGCTGATTCGTGCTTAGTAGTTTAGTTTATATTTAATCACAACCAAACCGTGCCAGTCTCTCAGGCTAAACCCCCTTGCATTAGATTAGGTTGTATAGCTAACTTAAGATATTAAAATACTGATTAGAATAACTAGATAATACGTTCCACTCTTAGTGATCGACACTCTACTTACCATTATATTCATACTGACCGGGTACACTGCTCGTTAAAGTATGTGTTATTGATAAGTCGGCTAAATATAAATTTAAAACTTGAATACTGCTAAAACCACAACGACATATCGTGGATATAAAATTAGAGCAATACCACACGCACATCAATTGACATCCTCCAGTTGTTGACTTTCTATCCAAGCTTGCACCTACATAATCACTATCTGAATATGCTACCAAGTCAAAAGGTGATTCCCTAGAATACCATAGACCCAACCTAGGTTGATCCTTGAGGTATCTAAAAATCCTCTTGACTGCTGTTAAGTGAGAAACCTTAGGAGTTACTTGAAATCTTGCACAAGCACAAACAGAGAACATGATATCAGGTCTTGATGATGTGAGATACATCAAAGACCCTATCATAGATCTGTATGTGTGTACATCCACATTTTCTCCATCTACATCTTTAAGAAGAGGCTTCTCAGAGTCCATTGGTGTGCTTGCTACCTTTGAATAAGCAAATTAAAATTTCCTTAGAATCTCTGCAATATATTTATCTTGGCTGATATAAATGCCTTCACTTGATTGCTTAACTTGCAGACCCAAAAAGAATGTAAGTTCCCCCATGGAACTCATCTGAAACTTATCATGCATAAGTTTCTCAAACTCTAAACACATCTCCTTCCTTGTAGATCCAAAGATGATATCATCTACATACACCTGAACTAGCAGAAGATCCTTCTTGTGCTTCTTGATGAATAATGCCTGATCTATCTTGCCTCTTTGAAATCCATTTTCAATTAAATAGGAAGCCAGTGTTTCATACCATGCCCTTGGTGCCTGATGAAGGCCATAAAGAGCTTTGACTACCTTGTACACCTTGTCTGGATATTCTGGATCAATAAAACCTGGAGGTTGTGAGACATAAACCTCCTCTTCAATAGTACCATATAAGAAAGCACTCTTGACATCCATTTGATAAACTATGAAGCCCATAAATGAAGCATAAGCTAAAAATAATCTAATGGCTTCAATTCTTGCTACTGGAGCAAAAACCTCTTCATAGTCTATCCCTTCCTCTTGTGTGTACCCTTGGGCTACAAGTCTAGCCTTGTTTCTTATCACTATGCCCCTTTCATCCCTTTTATTCCTGAAAACCCATTTAGTGCCAATTACCCTTACACCTTTGGCTAAATCTACTAGCACCCAAACCTTCTGAATCTTGAATTGGAGAAGCTCCTCTTGCATAGCTTCTACCCAGCTTGAATCATCTATGGCTTTAAGAACATTTTTGGGTTCTGCTTGTGAGAGGAAACATACAAATAAGCAAGAGTTTGCATACTCATGCTGCTTTGATGCATAAAGAGCATCAAGAAGCCCTTGTTGGTCTGAAGACATCAGTTGATTCCTTGTCTTCACTCCTGATTGTACATCACCAATCACATTGTCCAGGGAGTGGACTTTGTGAATCCTTGTGTGTGGTGTAGAAGGAACATGATAGTCAGGTGGGAGATTGTTGAAATCCACCTCATCTTTTGAGAATTCTGCTTCATTTGTTTCTGATGGGCCAGCAATAGAAACATTTGGCCTAGCAGTAGAAACGTTTTGCCTAGCAGTATCTTGCTCTGTCTCAGCAGTACTATCATCTTTAGAACTGTTAACTGGATTCTCTTATTCCTTAGTTCCGTTTGCCTTATTTTCACCTTCAATCCTTTCTTTAGCTTCATCAGAAGAAGGTTCATCATTTATTGAGGTTGAATCCACACTTGTCCATATTGGCATCATCACATAATCTTGATCTTTCTCTTTTCCTAACCTTGCCTCATTTGTTGCATTACCAGCTTCAGAACCTGAAAAATCCTTATTTTCTACAACAACAGGCACATAGTTCATTGATTGGGTTAGTGACTCAAGATCAAATAGCCATTTTGGACCTTCACCTGCTACATTGGATTTGTTCTCTAAAAATTCCACATGCTGGTTTTCTTCTACTCTTCTAGTTCTTGAGTTGTATACTCTAAATACTTTGTTATTGAGAGAATATCCAACCAAGAATCCTTCATCTGCTTTACCATCAAATTTTCCTAGATGGTCTAAGGTATTCAGAATTGTCACATGACATCCAAAAGGTCTAAGAAATCCTATTGTAGGAGTTCTACCTCGAAAAAGTTCATAGGATGTCTTATTGTGAGACTTGACAACCAAAACCCTATTCTGGACATAGCAAGCAGTACTAACTGCTTCAGCCCAAAAAGTGATAGGCAACTTAGAGTCAGCTAACATGTTTCTAGCAGCTTCTATGAGTGTCCTATTTCTTCTCTCAGCTACACCATTCTGCTGAGGAGTTCTAGCAACACTAAATTCTCTTCTAATACCCTTTTCTTTGCAGAAATCATCCATAACTCTATTCTTAAACTCTGTCCCATTATCACATCTAATGACTTTTACTTTCTTGTCTACTAGGTTTTCTATCTCTGTAATGAATGTCTTAAGAATGCTAGAAGTCTCATCCTTAGAACCTAAAAAGAAAACCCATGTAAATCTGCTATAATCATCAGTAACAACAAGACAATATCTCTTATGCTTTATACTACTCACAGAAGTAGGTCCAAATAAGTCCATATGAAGCATAAACAATGATTGATCAATAGAGTTAAAAATATTGGGCTTACAAGTGGCTTTATGTTGTTTGCCATTGAGACAAGCAACGCATATTTGGTCATTTTCAAATCTTTTCTAAGGTAAACCTCTTACCAAACCATTTTTGACAATTTTATTTATGGTTTTGAAATTAATGTGACCAAGCCTCCTATGCCATTTCATAGATTCATCCAATGTGGCCTTTGCTACAAGACAAGTAAGGGCCTCTTTAGGAACAATTTTCTTCATATCAACACTATACATGTTGCCCTTTCTTGGAATTTTAAGAAGTACTTGACTTTCATCAGGCATCTTAAAATTAGAAGAAAGCACAAGACATTCAGTGTCAGTAAAAAGAACTTTGTTCTTTTTGTCACACATTTGTGAGACACTAAAAAGATTATACTTAAGCTCTTGCACATAGTACACAACTTCAAAATCTAATTTACCGGTTTTAAGAGTACTTTTACTAGTAATTCTTCCTCCTATTCCTCCACTAAAGGTAACATATCCTCCATCTAATGTTTGAAAGTCTGAAAGATAAGACATGTTGCCTGTCATGTGCCTTGAACACCCACTATCTGAATATCCTTGATCTTCATCATCTGTTTGTGAATGTCCCTGCACATAAATAAGGAAATTAGTTTTCTTGGGGAACCCAAGCCATTACTGACTTGGATTTGCCTCGTGCATCAATGTAATTAAATCTTTTGAGAACAGTTGATGCACCATTGGATTTAAGAGGTCTCCAAATCCAACATGCTGAGGCCTTAACAGCATTAGCCCTCTTTTCCCTAGCAGCAGTATGAACTGCTTGCCTAGCAGTAGAAACTGCTGGCTTTGCAGTTGTACCCTTTAGTTTCCAAATTTGTTTTTGGACCACTGCTTTTGATTGAAAAGGCTTTTGAGCAGTTTTAGATGCATATTTGTAAGTTGTTTTTGCATTTTGAACTGCTGGTTTTGGGTAAACAGTCTTAAATGGTCTAGCAGGACTAACTGCTTGTCTAGCAGTAGGAACTTGTTTTGGGCCAGACTTTAATGAAACTGCTCTGGGTGTTGTTCTAGTAAAATTAGAGTGACTTTCAGTTGTATGCCTTTTTAAATTCACCCTATGGTTTGAATACCAAGTTACCCATTTGTTGCAGAAGGCTGTAAGATGGTCAAAACTTCCACAAGTGAAACAAGCTTTGTTATAAAAGACAAAGTCATCACCTAGTTGGTGAGACTTGAGGTAATTCCAATTCCTTTGGTTACCTCTAGGCTTGTTTGTGGTTCTATATTGCTCACAATATCTTACTGGTTGCCTAGCATGTTTAACATTTGTTTTAGGCCTAACAGTATCATGTTTGATCACCTTAGGAACACTTGTTCCTGCTTTTTTAACAACATCTAGTTTAGACATAACCTGTTCTTCTTCATCATCATCAGATGTCCAGTCCTTAATGATTGGACCACCTGATTTCCTATCAGAGGACACCTTGTCCTCAGGAAGTGAAGTATTACTTACACTTTCACTTACTTTTATAGGTTCATCAACAACTACATTTGCTTTTGGTTGAACACCATATTCTAATATAGGTTGTTGAAATTCAGACAAGCCTGTGTGTTCTAGGTCTATCCCTGGGGGTGCAGGAATTCCTCTGTAAGGAGGTGGGACATTCTTATATCCTAACCCAGACTTGGCTTTGTTGATCACTTGACATTCAATTATTTTGCTTACCCCCTTAGAGGCATGTTTTAATGTTTCTACACTTAATTGAATGTTTTCTTTTTCTTCTTTAAGTCTAGCATACTCAGTTCTTAAAAAACTAATTTCAGCATCTTTAAAAAATATGTCTTGTTTAAGAAGAGCTTTGTCATCAGAAAAAGCAAATTCATTGTCTTTATAGTGATTGATCTGCTTCTCTAGGATAGCTAAACCTACCTTATAATCGATTAATTTTTGATGAGTTTTGTTTAGTTCTAACCTTTGATCATCATAATGTTTTCTTAAAGTTTCTAGTTCTTTAAGAGCAGTGCAAGTATTAGAACAGACTTTATCATTTTGTACCTCAGTAGCAGAGAAGGCCATGAGTGCCATCTAAGTAGAAGGTTCTTCTTCATCTGCCATGAAACTCTAATCAAAACCTAAGCCATCAATAGCTACCATAGCTTTTGAATTTGGCTCAGTAACCTCCCCTGTTTTGGACTTGCTTCCAAAACCTTTGCTTTTGCCATCCTGATGCCTTGGTCTTCTACATTCCCTTGAGAAGTGCCCCATCATGTGGCAGTTGTAGCATTTTATCTTTGACTTGTCAAAACCAGCAGTATCATTGCTGCTGATAGTGATCTTCTTCCCTGTCCTTTGATAGAATTTCTTAGCCCTCATGCTAAGAAGAGAAATTTGCCATTTTAGGTCCATCTCCTCCAAATCATCATCATTGATTTCCTGGAGGTCTTCATGAGTAAGCATAGACCCATCATTCTGGCTTGTGAGAAAAGCACAACATGTTTTCTCATCCATAATACCAATAGTACTGCTTGATGAACTAGCAGTACCAACTCTCATATCAACCATAACATCTTCAACTGGATTTGAGGTACTGGGAGATGACACAAATGCCATCTTTCCAGTGCTTGAACTAGCACTTCCAGCTTTCTTTACATCTTGTTCAACAATTTTGAAGTTGTTGTACAAGTCATTCAGACTCATTGAATCAATATCTAGCTTGTTTTTCCAGACAACCACATGCATAGCCCACTCTTCTGGTAGACTTCTTAAGAACTTGGAGTTTAAATCTTCTTGAGGTATCTCTACACCAAGAATAGCAAGTTGGCTCACAATCTTCTGAAGCTTGTTAAACATGTGATCCAGTGATTCATTGGTTGTTGAAGAGAAGTTTTCAAAGTTCTATTTGAGAAAAGTCTTCTGGGTCTTCTTGGTGGCTTCATTTCCACCATACCTTGCAACAATGGCCTCAAATAATGACTTGGCATCTTTGAACTTGCTGAAGTTTAAAAGTTGATCATTTGGAATGGTCATCATCAGCATACTTCTGGCCTTGATGTCATTCTTCTTCTTGATTCTCTCTTCTGCAGTTGTTGGGTTGGTATTCACAGTTGTCACTACCTTATCTTCAACTGTTGATGTAGTGGTTGTAGGCTTGAAAGAGTTTCCTTCTTCAATAATTTCCCAAAGTGTACGATCTTGCACTTGGAAATACTGCTCTATCCTTAACCTCCACATATCAAACTCATTTTGCTTGAGCATTGGCAACTTTGCAGCAACATTCATTTGAATAGACTCCATGTCCATTTCTTCTTCTTCTAAATCAAAGATATCATCTTTTCTCTGATACCAATTGAGAGGATTGTTATACACTATGAGGATGTTAGTCCTTTATAACGAGTGTATATGATACTTTGAGTGAATATGATTAAGTATGCGGAATCTACTTAACCACACTTAGAAGGATAATGGTTATTAGAAATGGAACAGTGATGCTTGTTATTGGAGAATGAACACAGAAAGTATAACACCAAACGATTCAATAATATTGAGAATAATACGAGTGATCTTCACTATCACTAGGGTTACAAAACCTTGAATCTCTATGTTTCTATGACTTTACTTGTTTGACTAGATTGTTAATTTTAAGCACATAAGCAAGCACAATATTCAGCACACTTATCTCTAAGCTAAGATCTTCCTTTTATAGTCCAAAGGAGATCTTTACAATATTGTCAAGTCTAGTCTACTACTTGCTTGTTGAGTGTGTCAGTAACTAAGATACAACATGTTCTGTGTATTACAACTTGTTGAATGAACACTTATTTAAGATATTATCTACCGTATATACTTGACTTTTATACACAAAATATCTTTTTATACTTATCCATCCAGCAGTAGTATACACGACACTTATCCACTCAGCAGTAGTATGAGTCACTCCAACAGCAGTATCTTTCTTTATGCATCAGCAGTACCTTTGTCTGTACTAGCAGTACTAATTCAGTTAGTACTGTTAGTTATAACTTGAGTAGTCTTCAAATATACACTAGCAGTTAGTACTGTTAGTGTATTCTTCTCAGCAGTACAAACCTTGTGAACATATAATTCTAAACACTAATCTTCAGAACATTTAATTCCCAACAACTAATTTCAAAAATAGTTTACGGATCATACGATATCGACGTCTAAAATATTACTCTAGATATTTTGGTTCATTACCAAAATAGTCGGCTAACAAACGCGCTTCAGTAATATCACGTTCATGATGTATCGGATTACGGGTACGTGAACTTTTAGCTTGTTGTTGTTGCAACGATTGGTGATACTAAATAATTTGCGTAATCAATAAAATGTCACTCAAATCATTGGCATAGGATGCATTGGAAAAAAAAGAATCGTCACTCATGGTTATAAGAATATATTTTTTGGAAGAATAAGTGTTTTTTGTAGAGAAAGTTGTGTGAAAATTGATTAAAATGGGGTAATATATATAGTATTTAAAAAGGTTAATTTTGAATTAAAAGAAAAATAGAAAAAGTAGCCGTTGATAAACAATAAGGTGGGTTTTTTTTTTTTTTTTTTTTTTTTTTATTTTATTTATTTATTTTTTTTTATTTTTATTTTTTTTCAACTTTCACACACGCCAAATAACTGGCATCCAACTTGGCGCAAGGGGAGGTATCGTGGCGTGGAATTGGCGGCGCCAAAAATGAAGTCACGTCACACTTGATGGGGATGGATGCGGTGGTACCGTTTGATCTTATAAATCACTAATACATTTAATACGCGTTAATTAAACATATAAATTACCTTTATTAAATATGGTATTCACTTTAATAATCTTACATTTTCCTTATGCTCACATTAAAACAAGATTAAAGGTAAATGTTTATACATACTACATGTTTCATCTAATATTGCCAAAATTTCTATAAAGTATTGATCAGCTTTTGCGATGGCCATTGGAAGTTTGGAGAGGCCACTATGCACGGCAATAGATTTGTTGACTACCAATGTTCAATCCAGTTACGACAATCAACTATTGTTTGAGAGTAATTAATACTGGCTTACAATAAAAATAACTTATGAAATTAATTAATTAACTTCAGGACAGATGGGCGGATCCAATGGTTTTTTCGGTTCTTAAAAATTATTTGATACTCCCTCCGTCTTAATTTATTTGTCAGGAGAGAAAAAACACAAAGTTTAATAAAAGTGGGGCCACTTTAATTTTCAACCACTAAAATGGAATATTCCTCCACTAGATTCTCTAGTTTTTACTAAATAAGGAAAGTGGACAATTAATTTGAGACATCTATAAAAGGAAATATGGACAATTAAATTGAGACGGAGGGAGTATATTTTTTTAAAAATTTTATAATTTTAATATTTCCTTGAACCCCATGATCGAGATTAGAGACAAAGGTATTGGTTGAGTGGGGAGGAAGTAAAATGACTTTAAAATTCAACGCCACGCGAAACATCAGTGAAGGTGTGCACGTCACTTACTGATTAAAAATAAGTAAGTGAATACGAAATTGAATTCGACCATTGCAAACTTTGTAAATATAAAAGACAGAATCATATTGCCTATGAAGGCCAACAAAGAACTAGACATATACAAATGACAGGAGACAAAGTGAAGCTAGTGGGATTCTGGGCAAGCCCTTTTGTGTTTCGAGTGAAACTGGCACTTTGTCTAAAAGGAATCAAATATGAATATGTCCAAGAAGATATCTCAAACAAAAGTCCGATGCTATTGCAACTCAACCCTGTTCACAAAAAGGTTCCGGTTCTTGTACACAACGGTAAGCCAATCTTGGAGTCACTTGTGATTATTGAATACATAGACGAGATATGGAAAGATCATCCACTACTTCCGGAAGATCCAATCGAGAGGGCTAGATCTCGTTTTTGGGCAAAGTTTGTTGATGATAAGGTAAAAGTACTGAATGCCTTACAAATCTCGTATTCGTGAATCAAATGGTCAATTTAAATTCTTTTTGTGAACATATATGCCATGATAAACATGACAAGTACTTTTCCCTTGAATGTCGACCATAGTCAAATAGTTTGGCATTCGGTGTACGTGGTTAGTATGCCTTTGTCACTCATGATACTCTCATATGTGATAAAATCTGATATTTTTAGCGAAGTATGAAACAAGATACTCAACATAACATTAAGGTATTGCGAAGTCTGACAACTTTCTAAGTACTTTTCACTTGAATGTCCACCATAGTCAAATATTTAGCTAGTAATAACCGGGTAACTTTGAATTATTCCTAGCATCGAAATCCATTAATTTTCTCTTTCTAGTTTGTGCCAATGATCATTAGGGTATTGCGAGGTACACAAGACGAGAAAGAAGAAGCTGCAAAAGAAGGGCGTGAGATTCTCAAGACTCTCGAGAGTACTTTAAACCCAAATAATCCCTTCTCTCGAGGGGAAAGTTTAGGCTTTAAGGATATTGCAATGGCTTGGCTCGCAATTTGGGGTCAAGTATATGAAAAGATATTCATGAATGTTAAACTTTTTGGTGAAGACAACACACCATTGTTGAACAAGTGGTATAGGGATTTACTTAAGGTGCATGCTGTCCAAGAATGTATCCCTTCTATCGACAAACTGCTAGCGCACTACCAAGAATTTCATGACAAACTTATAGCAGCAAGAAGTAGACAAAACGGCTAAACAAATTACACTTTCTTTGTTTGATATTGAGTCGTAATAAAGTGAACCTGAACTGGGATCAGTGCAATGGATTACGAATCCATTTATCTGTAGTATCCCTACCAATGTAATCCGTTGACTTTCTTTTTTACTTCTGGTATATCTCTATATCTTCTCGCTAAGAGTTGGTTTTTTGTGATCAATATAAAATATATAATGCTTGAAAGAACATGCTGATGAGTGATGAAGTTGGTGTGCCTGTTCACGATGATTTTACTATGCTAAAATGAATTAAGGGTAACGAGGTTGGTGACGGTCGGCCGCGTTGCGGCTGGCGGGATTTTTTTTGTTTGTATTCGGTTTAATAAAATTTGGATTTTTCATTGTCGGTAATGTCATATTTTTTTTGTCGGTTAACATAGTTTTCTTTTAATGTCTTTTTTTTTTTTTTTTTTTTTTTTGCCGCGTTGCGTTCTGGCGGTTTTTTTGTCGTTGTATTTGTATTTTCAAAGGTATTTTACAACTGTTTGTATAGTGACAACTAAAAAAGACAATTCATGACTAAAGCAAAGTCTAAAATCTAACCCACTTTAAATGGTTAAAAAAGTGGCTGGTGAACTTTGATTTTTGCTAAATAGAATTTGATTGTCTCATTTTAAGTATGTGTTAAGTGTGGCTCCATTGCCTCCAACATCATAAATTTATATGAATTAGTTGGCAAATGTGTGGATCATTCTCTCAACAAAAGCCAAATGGTGTTTGAACTCCTCTTTTTCCTTGTCAACTTCCAAATGCTTTATAGTGCTTCCTCAGCTAATTCATATAAATTTATTGGAATTTTCATTGCAACCACCCCTACATATCAAACCAATAGCAAGCAGTTGATCAACTTGTAGTTTGTTAACATCGATATATAAAAAATTGGCATTTCCATATCCATTTAAGTACTAAAGAATCTTTGGCAGCATATAGCATTGTAGATAGACAATGGCTTTAAAAGGAGCATTAAATACAGCAAAATATGCAAGTAGCCCTTAAAGGTGCCTATCTGGACCTGAGACACAATACATTGCACTATGCATTAACCGGTTAGGAATATATATATTACTCACCAGGGTGCGAACAATGCAATGCCAAACTCAGAATAGTTCAAGAACTTTTAATAGAGTTGTTGGTTCAGAACACCAAAACAAAAATAACGATCAAAAACTCCCAATTTTAAGTGATTACTTAATATTTATGGTTGGTTTCTATTTTAGTTGGTCTATTGTTCCGAGCAAGTAATAAATGTGAACCCGTTGGTTTATTATGACCGGCCTCGGGGAAAATGTTTCCTAACCACGCATCCAGTAAAATCAAGCACCTTCGGTCCACTTTTCCAACCTGCAACGATATCCAAAAATATTTGTATCAATACCCTAGTGATTAATATGTAAAGGTATGCACTTTTATGATTTAGGTAAAGGAAGTACCGCATATTCAGCAACTATTTCTCTTGCTTCTTTCCTAATATCAACATTTTTCTCCGGATTCCATTGCAAAGCTAAGAATAATAGAAGCTCATTTTATCTCTACTATGGATGTTGTCTTTGAAATACCCAAAATCTTGTACCAGTCCTACTGATGATGGCTTTAGCAATATTTGTGCAGCTGACTTTATATATGCAACAACTCCCTCCTAATCTTTTGCAGTTTAATTTGGATTTACCTGCGGTAAAAGTGAATTTAGTTAAAATATAACAGTTGCGGACTATAAACCTTCATATATGTCTACCTCTTGTATAATGAGTGTGACATTATAGAGAACAAATGTAAAACTAAAATCCTGAACCATAGCTTCAATATGTTCTTCATCAATGGTAAGAACTTATGTGCAAGCATTTAGGGCATCTTATTCTCTACCAACCTTAGTTAAAAGCTTACATAACCCAAACTAAAGATGAACACTATGGACCACATAATTAGATCTCAAGCAAGTCTGCCTTGTAGTCCTTTACAACAATCTTGTCAGTTGTCATTCCTAAATCTCCATAGAACAGAAATAGTTACCTGAAAGGTTGTGATGCGTGGGATTGCGCCCTCGCAGTAGGTTTTACCTCTCAAGGGATCTCAAGAGGCTTGCAATCCCCACCATGCAGTGTACCTGATCGTTGTTGTAACACCCCAACCCGACAAGGGTAGAAGCATCACATTATGGTGACAAATCAAAGCATACATACATATTCACAGCGGAAGCCAATAAACATAATCATTAAATAAACCAAGTCAACACGACTGGAATTCAATACATAAGTCTCAAATGAAAGGTAGAAATAATCCCAAGGAAATACATAACGAAATAGATCCAATATTCAAAGTCTGAAATAAAATGGTAAAACTAGGGTAGGACATCATCTAAGGCAAAAGCCCTCTAACTCTCATCCCAAGCATAAATCCATCTCCCAGCTAGATACCTGCCGCACACGGAAAAGAAAACGTGCGGCTGAGCTTACAAAGCCCAGTGAACAGATACATAATATAACAAAGATAATGAAACAGAAGTATAATGAAGCACTGGGAAATATCATAAGGTATAAACAAAGAGAAAATAGAAATGAAGGATAGGATAGTCATCCACCACGAGCCCATACTCAAAATCATATCTCAACATCATATTACTCAAAGTCAAGATCTCACAATCAGAGGGGATACCTCTAAGGCAACCAGATAATATGAGGGGTGTCCTCATGTATCAAAAGGGGTGGAGTGATCAGCTCCCATAAATGTGAAAGGCGTGTATAGCACACATGCACCAGTCACCTCAAAGTCATACTCAAAGTCATAATTAAATCCACTAAACATAACAAATCTAGGATTGCAATCCATACGCCCCCACTCAAAGTCATCTCAAAATCATAATACTCAAAATCATAATGGCCATATCATAATATAAAAGGGGACGGCGTGAGAAATCACTCCCCCACACAGGAGTCATGCCAGTGGTGCATCACAGACATGGCCAGGTTACCTTCCTGGCTAGGAAACAAAAAGGTGGCTCGGGTATCAAACTAAGAGTCAAGTCTCAAGGTCATGCAAACGGGTTCATCTCAAAGTCATAAAGCATATCTCAAGGTCATATCAAAAGTAAATCTCAAAGTCATATGAAAAGGTTCATATCAAAAGGTTCATAGCAAAAGGGTCATAGTAAAGGTTCATAACTCAACATCGAAGCATAGGTGATAAGACACCCTTTCTTAACAAGGGTAGAGTATCCGTACCTTATGTCGAAAGCAAAGTAGAAACAAGCACAGAAATGGGGAAAGCTCAAAGTCTCTCCTTCTTCACACCTAGAGGAGTAGAAGGGGATTACAAATCATTCTTAGTTAATCACCTTTCCATTTTTAGTAACTTTCCCTTTTTAGTAAGTTTCCATTTTTAGAAAGTTTCCATAATTAGAAGGTTTCCACTTTTAGTAATACTTGGTGTATGGTTTAATTTGATCAACATTTGCTGGAGACAAAGTATCTTTATCATATTTACACCTTTGGTCCTCAAGTTTTCGTAATTTACATTTTACACCCCTTAGTTACAAAAGTTACACTTTAACCCTTCAATTATTCATATTTACACATTAGCCCCTTATTTTATCAAAATTACTCCATGAACACTTATTTTATCATGTTGTAAGAAAGTATCCACAATTATTCATGATTCACACATTTAGTCCCTCTAGTTATCAAAATTACATATTCAGTCCTTAAACTTACAATTTCAACATTTAATTATCAATAGTTACATGTCAAGCCATTAAATTATCAAAATGACACATGATCCCCTGAATATATTTATTTATTCAAAACAGCCCCAAGTTTCCAGAAATTACAAGTTTGGTCCCTCTATTTTAATAAGGTTACATATTAAGTCTTAAAATTTATATTTAAATCATTAATTAATAATAATTACATACTAGCCCAATAAATATCCAAATTTTCACATTAGTCCCTGAATAACATTAATAACACAATTCGACCTCAACTTTTCAGAAATTACATGTTTAGTCCTTGTATTTAATTAATTTCCATTTCGAATTAACATTTACAATTTAATTCATTATACCACGAATTTTACACATAGACCCTTCATTTTATAATTTTTACAGATTCTACATGATTTATATGACATGAAAAAAATAGTCCATGAGTTTTAATATTGACAAAACACACCCTTTCATATTTAAATTCAAATCGGCAAACACAATTTCTAACCAAATGAAACCCTAGCCGACCCCAATCATTGGGCAATCATTCAAACATCAATTATATTCATTAATGATCAGATCTAAACTCTTTTTAAACCCTAGTTCCACGCTAGGCCTTTTTGTTCTTTATTTTTCCTTTTAGCCGATTGCACATAATTCACCAAAAATAATTTTAAGCTTCAATAAATCAAACAAGCATTTTTCTAGTGTTGTATTAAGATCATAAAGCCCACGAAAATTGTTCATTAGTCCAGGAAAATTCGCATGCATGATTTCTTAATTAAATTCGATTCTAGGTTTTAATAACACAAGAATTTTCATACGACTTATACACAATGCATGGACCATTTTTATTATTTTTCTCATGATATATACGATTAATAGAGGCTGGGAAAAATACCAGAGAATTTTTAGAACGAGTGGAAGAGTGTTGCACGATTTATGGCTTCTCGGCTAGAATTTTCGAACCACAAGAATTTACCACGGCTTCAAACGGGACCAAACGACCTTGTACACATTTTTCCCAGATCACACATAATATAAGAACTCCAGGAAAATTAAGAAAAGAATTTTTACACGATCGAATGAATTATTTGGGATTTAATACCTTTCGAGTGAAATATGAAGGAGAAAATCGATAGCTCTTGATCTAGGCTTCTAAAAATCGACTTGCTATTTTTCTAAACTCCTTAGTGATGCAATGAACTCCAGAAAATTGTTCTTGGCTTATGGGAGTGATCGAATGAATTTTGGAGAGGGTTTTGTGTTTGTCGGCTAAGATGGGATTAGGTTAAATCAAGGAAAATATTAGGGATCACTATAAAGAGTAAATAGCCGAGTCATAAGGTGATAATGGGCAGTAATTTCGGTTCAATTAGCTGGACATAATAGTTACCATGTTTAGGATTTAGATTTGTATTTATCTTGTACAATTAAAAGTATTTTAATTACTTTAATTATATATAAATCGGCATTATTATTATTGTAGGTAAATAATACGTTTTTGGACTTGCAAAAATATTAGTATCATGATTCATAATTATTTCACTTGATTCGTAGTTCGTTTCCAAAGGTTCGGGATGAATTCGGGACTTTATAATGCTTTTATTCATTTATAAATGTTACAGGGGTAATTTGGTAATTTTGCCACTTGTCATAAGGTTAAATGAAATTCTTAAAATTATTTAGGATCATAACATGTGCATTGTCAGAAGTTTGAAATTTATTTGATACATTATAAGCCTTTAATTAAATTTTAAACTAGCAGGGGCATTCTGGTAATTTTACATGCTTTATAAATTTTAGGTGTTACAACTTCTTCCCCTCTAAAAAGAAGAATTTCGTCCCCGAAATTTGCAAAGAATCAGAATGAAACGAATCGAAAACAAAATAGAGACATACCAGAATCAGAAAACAAAGTGAGGATAACTAGCTCGAATAGATTCCTCGGTCTCCCAGGTAGCTTCCCGCTCTGGGTGATTCCGCCAAAGAATCTTAACAAAAGGAATAACTTTACGTCTCATAACTCGCTCCTGGCGATCAAGAACAGCTTCCGGCTCCTCCGGAAGAGACATATCGGGCTGAATCTGATCAAGAGGGTAAGACACCACATGCAGAGGATGATAATTGTATCCCCTCAGGAGAGATACATGAAAGACGTCGTGAACATGTGATAACTGCGGAGGAAGAGCCAAACGATACGAAACTTCTCCGATACGATCCAAAATCTCAAACGGTCCAATGAAACGAGGACTGAGCTTGCCCTTTATTCCAAAACGTTTAACTCCCCGAAACGGTGAAACCTTAAGAAATACCCGATCACCGACGTTAAACTCCAAGTCACGCCGATGCTTGTCAGCGTAACTCTTTTGACGAGCTCTAGCTTCCTTTAACTTCTCCCTAGCAACATCCACTTTCTCAGTAGCAATCTGAACTAACTCCGGTCCCTCAATAACGCGTTCACCTACCTCGTTCCAACAAACCGGAGCCCTACATTTCCGACCATATAACATCTCAAATGGAGCCATACGAATACTCGCGTGCCAACTGTTATTATATGCGAACTCTACCAAACACAAATAATCATCCCAGCTGCCAGTCCACTCTAAGGCACATGCCCTCAACATGTCCTCTAAAGTCTGAATGGTCCTCTCCGACTGACCATCCGTCTGAGGGTGAAAAGCGGTACTGAACTTAAGGCGCGTATCCCATGCCTTATGCAATCCCTTCCAGAAGCGTGACGTAAACCGAGGATCCCTATCTGATATAATGGCCGTAGGCATGCCATGAAGCCTAACGATTTCCTGCTGAAATATGTCCGCCAATTTACTAACACTGTAATCCACACGAATAGGGAGGAAGTGAGCAGACTTGGTTAATCGATCAACGACCACCCAAATCGCATCATGCTTCCTACGAGTAAGAGGTAAACCAGTCACAAAATCCATGGAAATTTCCTCCCATTTCCACTTCGGAATCTCCAACGGCTGAAGCAACCCACTAGCTCTCTGATGTTCAATCTTGACCTGCTGGCAAGTCAAACACTTAGATACAAACGAAGCCACATCCTGTTTCATGCCACCCCACCAGAAATGTTGCTTAAGGTCCCGGTACATCTTGGTAGAACCAGGATGTATAGTGAAAGGGGAACTATGAGCCTCCGATAGAACAGCCTCCTTAAGCTCAGGATCGTTGGGAACACAGAGACGATCCTCAAACCATACAACACCGGAATCATCAACTCTAAACTCTGATTGCTTGCCGTCCTCAACATTTTGAACTATAGCCCACAGCTCACCATCCTCTTTCTGAGCTTCCTTAATTCGCAAGATGAGATTGGACTCCACCGTAAGGCTAGCCCAATAACCACCGTGACCACCAACACAAAACTCTACATCAAGAAGCTCTAAATCATGCAAAATACGAGGCTCAAACTCCAAACTCGCAATCATACCGGATTTCCTACTCAGAGCATCAGCGACCACATTCGCCTTACCGGGATGATACTGAATATTAGCATCATAATCTTTCAGAAGCTCCAACCAACGCCTCTGCCTCATATTCAACTCTTTCTGGGTGAAGATGTATTTAAGACTCTTATGATCAGTGAAAATGTCACAAGTCTCCCCATACAAATAATGGCGCCAGATCTTTAGCGCGAAAACCACAGCTGCTAACTCTAGATCATGCGTCGGATAGTTCACCTCATAAGGCTTCAACTGCCTCGAAGCATAGGCGATAACCTTACCATGCTGCATCAAAACACATCCTAAACCTTTCTTCGATGCATCGCTATAAATCTGAAAACCGCCGGAACCCGATGGAAGAGTCAAGATAGGTGCCGACACTAACCGCTTCTTCAACTCTTCAAAACTACTTTCTCGTTCATCAGTCCAAATAAACTTCTCTCCTTTCCTCATCAACTGTGTTAAAGGCAATGCAAGACGCGAAAAGCCCTCAACAAATCTCCTATAATACCCAGCAAGACCCAGGAAACTCCTCACTTCCGTCACATTCGTAGGTCTTGGCCATTTTGTGATAGCCTCAACCTTTGCCGGATCCATCGTGATGCCGTCTGCAGAAACTATGTGACCCAAGAAAGCCACTCGATCCAACCAAAACTCGCACTTCGAAAACTTCGCATACAATTTCTGCTGTCGAAGAATCTCCAGAACTATACTAAGATGTTGCTCGTGCTCCGCCTCGGTTTTAGAGTACACAAGGATATCATCTATGAAGACAATGACGAACTTATCGAGAAATTCATGGAATACCCGGTTCATTAGGTCCATAAACACAGCAGGAGCATTGGTCAGACCAAAAGGCATAACCAAGAATTCATAGTGACCGTACCGAGTGCGAAAGGCCGTTTTAGGAACATCCTGCTCCCTCACCCTAAGCTGGTGATATCCAGACCTCAGATCAATTTTAGAGAAATGCCTCGCTCCTTGCAACTGATCGAATAAATCATCTATGCGAGGAAGAGGATAGCGGTTACGAATTGTAATACGGTTAAGCTCCCGATAATCGATACAAAGACGCATGCTCCCGTCTTTCTTCTTAACAAACAACACGGGAGCACCCCAAGGAGATACGCTCGGACGAATAAAACCGTTTTCCAACAGTTCTTGCAGTTGCTCCTTTAATTCCTTTAATTCAATCGGTGCCATGCGGTAAGGAGCTTTAGATATGGGTTCAGCACCCGGAACCAGATCAATGCTAAATTCGACTTCCCTGACAGGAGGAATGCCAGGAAGTTCATCCGGAAATACATCGGCGAAATCGCGCACAGTACGAATACTATCGATGCTAGGAACATCAACAGAGGTATCTTTAATAGAAGCAAGAAAACCAAGACAGCCATGTGAAATCAAAGTCCGGGCTTTCATAGCCGAAATAATCTTTACAGATTTCAGAGGTTGGGAACCAGAATAAACATAATCAGGATGATGAAGATCACCAAAGATCACTTTACGAGCATAACAATCAATAGTCGCCTTATGAGCAGCTAACCAGTCCATGCCCAGAATAATATCAAAATCAACCATGTCAATGGGAAGAAGGTTCGCAGAACGAACACGATCATCGAAACGGAGAGGGCACTTAACATACTCAACATCAATAATCACATGAGTTTTCATCGGGGTAGCAATAGATATACGATTCATTAATTTTGTGGGTTTAATGTTTATTTTATTTGCAAGTGAAGTGGATATGATAGAATGAGTTGCACCGGTGTCAAATAAAACAAAAACAGTACGATCTCCAATATGTAGAAAACCCGTAATAGTACCTGAGGTGCTAGCAGCCTGATCACGAGTCAAAGAATAAACCCGTCCCGAAGTAGGAGCTGTCCTAGAATCAACTTTAGGTTCACCAGCATTCTTCCTAGGGCAGTCCTTGACTTTGTGCTGATTAGATCCACACCAGAAACAAGCACCAGAAGCTTTGTAACACGGACCTGGATGAGACTTCCCACATGAAGCACATGTAGGAGGAGGAGGAAGAATCTCGTCAGTCTTCTTCTGACCTGACGATCCCGACTGCTGATACTGCTGAGAATCCCTGCGCCTGTTATTACCACCCTGACCCTGACGGTCACCACCATACCGACCATAATCCTGACGACCCTGGTTCCTAGAATCCTGTCGCCTATAATCGCCACCTCGGTCCTGGCGACCCTGCTGATCACGCCCATGGTCCTGACGACCCCGAAAATCCTGCCTCTGGTCCTGACGACCATGACCCCGAGAATCCTGCCTTTGGTCCTGCCGACCCCGGAAATCCACCCGGTTACCATCCCTATCACGCTTATTAGACACCCTGTCCGCATGTAACAACTCGATGTTACGCGCGGCATCCTGAACACTAGCCACATCCTCATATGGAGTGTTAACAATCCTGTCTAACACCCATCCCTTAAGAGCCCATTTGAAGTGACGAGCCTGACGAACCGAATCCCCAGTAACCTCTGGCCCCACGAAACTAGCCAGACGTAAGAAACGCTGCATGAAATCTCCAGAAGACTCATGGTCACCCTGACGAATAGACCCGTATTCCCTCTCATATCTCAGCTTTTCTGCCATCGGAATGTACTGCTTATAAAACACCTCAATGAACCCTGCCCATGAACAAGTCTCAGCAAAATCATCCCCCTTTGCCTGCACAAGGGCAGTCCACCAATTCTGAGCGTCACCTTCCAGCTTGAATGTAGCCAAACGAGTTTTAAACTCGTCAGCACATCCGAGAACCCTGAACAATTTCTCGACGTGGGTGATCCAGTCCTCTGCCTCATGAGGAGTGGTAGCGGACTTAAACGAAAGAGGCTTGAGCTTGATGAACCGCTCAATCCACACATGAATACCGACCGGTGGGGGAGCGGGTGGATTACCGCCACCACCACCTCCAGACGGACCTTCCCCACTACGGAGTCTTTCGGTGACCTCGGTCACCACCTGAGCAGAAAGGTTAGGGAGAACGTTTTTCAAAGCCTCAGCAATCATGGCTTCGAAATTTGGAGCATCATACTCGTTAAAGCGCGTGTTCACCATCTGAATGATCATGAAAAGAATTAGCAAAACATAAGGGAAAATAAGCACGAAACGGAAGACGAAACAGAAACCTATGCCTACCCAAAGCCTCACCAGTCAAAACTTAAAACCTAAGGGTCAAATCCTATGGTCCCCATGTTTCACAGGCCAAAGCTTATGTACGACAGGTCGCAACCTGGCTCTGATACCATAATTGTAACACCCCAACCCGACAAGGGTAGAAGCATCACATTATGGTGACAAATCAAAGCATACATACATATTCACAGCGGAAGCCAATAAACATAATCATTAAATAAACCAAGTCAACACGACTGGAATTCAATACATAAGTCTCAAATGAAAGGTAGAAATAATCCCAAGGAAATACATAACGAAATAGATCCAATATTCAAAGTCTGAAATAAAATGGTAAAACTAGGGTAGGACATCATCTAAGGCAAAAGCCCTCTAACTCTCATCCCAAGCATAAATCCATCTCCCAGCTAGATACCTGCCGCACACGGAAAAGAAAACGTGCGGCTGAGCTTACAAAGCCCAGTGAACAGATACATAATATAACAAAGATAATGAAACAGAAGTATAATGAAGCACTGGGAAATATCATAAGGTATAAACAAAGAGAAAATAGAAATGAAGGATAGGATAGTCATCCACCACGAGCCCATACTCAAAATCATATCTCAACATCATATTACTCAAAGTCAAGATCTCACAATCAGAGGGGATACCTCTAAGGCAACCAGATAATATGAGGGGTGTCCTCATGTATCAAAAGGGGTGGAGTGATCAGCTCCCATAAATGTGAAAGGCGTGTATAGCACACATGCACCAGTCACCTCAAAGTCATACTCAAAGTCATAATTAAATCCACTAAACATAACAAATCTAGGATTGCAATCCATACGCCCCCACTCAAAGTCATCTCAAAATCATAATACTCAAAATCATAATGGCCATATCATAATATAAAAGGGGACGGCGTGAGAAATCACTCCCCCACACAGGAGTCATGCCAGTGGTGCATCACAGACATGGCCAGGTTACCTTCCTGGCTAGGAAACAAAAAGGTGGCTCGGGTATCAAACTAAGAGTCAAGTCTCAAGGTCATGCAAACGGGTTCATCTCAAAGTCATAAAGCATATCTCAAGGTCATATCAAAAGTAAATCTCAAAGTCATATGAAAAGGTTCATATCAAAAGGTTCATAGCAAAAGGGTCATAGTAAAGGTTCATAACTCAACATCGAAGCATAGGTGATAAGACACCCTTTCTTAACAAGGGTAGAGTATCCGTACCTTATGTCGAAAGCAAAGTAGAAACAAGCACAGAAATGGGGAAAGCTCAAAGTCTCTCCTTCTTCACACCTAGAGGAGTAGAAGGGGATTACAAATCATTCTTAGTTAATCACCTTTCCATTTTTAGTAACTTTCCCTTTTTAGTAAGTTTCCATTTTTAGAAAGTTTCCATAATTAGAAGGTTTCCACTTTTAGTAATACTTGGTGTATGGTTTAATTTGATCAACATTTGCTGGAGACAAAGTATCTTTATCATATTTACACCTTTGGTCCTCAAGTTTTCGTAATTTACATTTTACACCCCTTAGTTACAAAAGTTACACTTTAACCCTTCAATTATTCATATTTACACATTAGCCCCTTATTTTATCAAAATTACTCCATGAACACTTATTTTATCATGTTGTAAGAAAGTATCCACAATTATTCATGATTCACACATTTAGTCCCTCTAGTTATCAAAATTACATATTCAGTCCTTAAACTTACAATTTCAACATTTAATTATCAATAGTTACATGTCAAGCCATTAAATTATCAAAATGACACATGATCCCCTGAATATATTTATTTATTCAAAACAGCCCCAAGTTTCCAGAAATTACAAGTTTGGTCCCTCTATTTTAATAAGGTTACATATTAAGTCTTAAAATTTATATTTAAATCATTAATTAATAATAATTACATACTAGCCCAATAAATATCCAAATTTTCACATTAGTCCCTGAATAACATTAATAACACAATTCGACCTCAACTTTTCAGAAATTACATGTTTAGTCCTTGTATTTAATTAATTTCCATTTCGAATTAACATTTACAATTTAATTCATTATACCACGAATTTTACACATAGACCCTTCATTTTATAATTTTTACAGATTCTACATGATTTATATGACATGACAAAAATAGTCCATGAGTTTTAATATTGACAAAACACACCCTTTCATATTTAAATTCAAATCGGCAAACACAATTTCTAACCAAATGAAACCCTAGCCGACCCCAATCATTGGGCAATCATTCAAACATCAATTATATTCATTAATGATCAGATCTAAACTCTTTTTAAACCCTAGTTCCACGCTAGGCCTTTTTGTTCTTTATTTTTCCTTTTAGCCGATTGCACATAATTCACCAAAAATAATTTTAAGCTTCAATAAATCAAACAAGCATTTTTCTAGTGTTGTATTAAGATCATAAAGCCCACGAAAATTGTTCATTAGTCCAGGAAAATTCGCATGCATGATTTCTTAATTAAATTCGATTCTAGGTTTTAATAACACAAGAATTTTCATACGACTTATACACAATGCATGGACCATTTTTATTATTTTTCTCATGATATATACGATTAATAGAGGCTGGGAAAAATACCAGAGAATTTTTAGAACGAGTGGAAGAGTGTTGCACGATTTATGGCTTCTCGGCTAGAATTTTCGAACCACAAGAATTTACCACGGCTTCAAACGGGACCAAACGACCTTGTACACATTTTTCCCAGATCACACATAATATAAGAACTCCAGGAAAATTAAGAAAAGAATTTTTACACGATCGAATGAATTATTTGGGATTTAATACCTTTCGAGTGAAATATGAAGGAGAAAATCGATAGCTCTTGATCTAGGCTTCTAAAAATCGACTTGCTATTTTTCTAAACTCCTTAGTGATGCAATGAACTCCAGAAAATTGTTCTTGGCTTATGGGAGTGATCGAATGAATTTTGGAGAGGGTTTTGTGTTTGTCGGCTAAGATGGGATTAGGTTAAATCAAGGAAAATATTAGGGATCACTATAAAGAGTAAATAGCCGAGTCATAAGGTGATAATGGGCAGTAATTTCGGTTCAATTAGCTGGACATAATAGTTACCATGTTTAGGATTTAGATTTGTATTTATCTTGTACAATTAAAAGTATTTTAATTACTTTAATTATATATAAATCGGCATTATTATTATTGTAGGTAAATAATACGTTTTTGGACTTGCAAAAATATTAGTATCATGATTCATAATTATTTCACTTGATTCGTAGTTCGTTTCCAAAGGTTCGGGATGAATTCGGGACTTTATAATGCTTTTATTCATTTATAAATGTTACAGGGGTAATTTGGTAATTTTGCCACTTGTCATAAGGTTAAATGAAATTCTTAAAATTTTTTAGGATCATAACATGTGCATTGTCAGAAGTTTGAAATTTATTTGATACATTATAAGCCTTTAATTAAATTTTAAACTAGCAGGGGCATTCTGGTAATTTTACATGCTTTATAAATTTTAGGTGTTACAGTTGTAGTATAGTAAAGTGGCAAGTACCGGGGGATTGATCGTTCAACTCAAAGAATAGTGTTCGTTAGGATTGAAATTATTCTAACTAGGTCTAGAGGTGATGGATGATTCTTTTTGTATTTTTATATTTTATGGAAAGCAAGTAAAAATCTCGTGTTTTGGAAGAAGGGGCGGAATTAGTTGCTAATCAACTAACCCAAAAGCTACTAACTAAACTAATATGCAAGAAAAGTAAACTAGGGTTCTACAAGGGAAGTGAAGCATGTCTACCTATGATATGTTACTCCTTGCTAGCTATCCAATTCTACCTATTGAATTGTCACACCTTGTTTTAATTGACGGGTTGTATTCCTTAATACCAATCGTGGGGGTGTGTATGATCTTCCCCAACTCTATAAGCTCCTACTTCACTCCTATGTCGAGCCGGCTAAGAAGCTCCTAACATGGGATCACTAGAATTCGCTTATGCATTAAATACAACCAATTAACCTTAGTACACCTTGGTTCATGCTTCTTAAGACGTTCAAGCACGTTACCATATAGGAGGTTGGCCAGTTTTCTTAAGCCTAACATCGATATCACCCAATCAAAACAAGAAACAATAGGAAGCAAGAATTATAAACTAAACCAACTAGATCTATTGAAGTTGTCAAGCCCTAATTGATGGAGATGGACACACACATCAACAAGAAATCAATAAGATCTAATTAGTTATACACAAGTTTCACACAATCATAGGTAAACACTAGGTGATTTAGTAAAACATAATCAATGAAGAACAAGCAACAATGTAACACCCCAACCCGACAAGGGTAGAAGTATTACATTATGGCGACAAATCAAAGCATACATAAACACACAGCGGAAGTCTTAATAAATAATTCAAAGGAAAAGTCAAGTCAACACGACTTGAATAATACATAAGTTCAAAGAAAGGAAATAATCCAAAGGTACGAATACAAAGGAAATCCAAGTTCAACAAAGTCATAAGATAAAGGTGGTCATCTAAGGTCAAAGCTTCATCTAACTCTCATCCCATCCAAAGCATAATCCAAAAGCTTCTAGCTTAGATACCTGCCGCACACGAAAAGAAAACGTGCGGCTGAGCTTAAAAGCCCAGTGAACAGATATATATATAATAAACCGAACCGAATAAACGAAGCATAATGAAAGAGAGATAAATAAAGTATAAGAGTCAAGGTTAGGACAGTCATCCACCGCGAGCCCAAACAAATCAAATATCCAAATCCTGTAGTAGTCCAGAGGGGATACCTCTATAGTAACCAGATAATATGAGGGGTGTCCTCATGTATCAAATTGGAGTGATCAGCTCCCAAATTTTGTGAAAGACGTGGATTGCACCCATCATCAGTCACCAAATACAAACATATCAAATCATATACAAATCAAATCTAGGATGCATCCATACGCCCCCCAAACAAATCATATTGGCCATAACAAATCATAGTGAGCTCATATCAAATCAAAATGGGGACGGTGTGGTTAATCACTCTGACCACACAAGAGTCATGCCATTGGTGCATCAATGGCACGGCCATGTTACCTTCATGGCTAGGAAACAAATTTGGCTCGTAGTATCAAACTGGGGTCAAAAGTCAAAGGTTCAAATATCAAAGTGCATAGCAAAGGGTTCATATCAAAGCAAAGGTTCGTATAGTCATAGTCCGAATCTCAAGGTTCATATCAAAGGTTCATATCAAAAGGTTCATATGCCAAAGGTTCAAATGTCAAAGGTTCATAGCAAAGGTCAAGGTTTAAATCAAATCAGTGTTCAAGAGACTGAAGGCACCTTATTAAAAAGGGCAGAATATCTGTACCTTATTCCAAAGCAAAGCACAAACCCAAAATGAATAAGATGAAAAGATCAGGTCCTCTCCTTCTTCACACCTAGAGGGGTAGAAAAGAATTACAACATTTCCATTTTAAGTAGGTTTCCATATTTAGTAAGATTTCCATATTCTCATTTAGGTTAAGTCCTTATCAAACATATTTTGGTTTTAAGGTGTATTTTAACAAGTCACAAAAGTTTAGGGTTACTTATGACAACTTTACATAAATTAGGGTTTTAAGTGTAATTATATCAAAGTTAAAGTTCAAATATGAAAATATCCCAAATAATCTGTTTTGAATCCATAATTATCAAGTTAACAAATTCAGCCCCTCAAGTTTCTCAATTTTACATTCTACACCCTTAATTTATATAATTTATATATTAAATCTTACATTTCATGAATTTACATTTAAACCCCCTTATATATCCATTTTAATACAACAAGCCCTCACTATATCAAAGTTACCGAAAATATCCCATATCTTAAATGTGGTACGAAATACCCTCATAGTTTCAATAATTACACGTTTGGTCCCTTAGCTTCTTTAAAATCACAAATTATTCATAATTTATTACTTTTACATATCAACCCTTACTAATCCAATTTTTACATATTATGTCCTCCATTTAACAATTTATACGAAGCATCATAAGTTTCCTAAAATTACAAAACAGGCCCCTCTAATTTATTTAAATACCAAATCGACACAATAATTTATACAATTTACAATTTATATTTCTAAGTTTCAATATTTATATAAAGGACCTCCATTTTATATTTTTCCCACATCAGACCTGATTTAATACACCTTACAAAAATGGCCCACGAGTTCCAGAAATTACCAAACGCACCCTATAGTTTTAAAAGTCTCAATCGCATAACATGTAATTCGAAAACCCTAAACCTAATTTAACCAATCATGACCAAACCTTAACCCCATCATTAAAACATCATTACTTTGCATTAATTACTGCAGAAAAGTACCCAAGCCCTAACCCTAACTGCACGCTAGGGTTTTACCCATTCGAAAAATCCTTTCTAATATATACGGTAAGAACAAAAATA
This sequence comes from Artemisia tridentata subsp. tridentata, assembly GCA_021014915.2. Classification (NCBI taxonomy): domain Eukaryota; kingdom Viridiplantae; phylum Streptophyta; class Magnoliopsida; order Asterales; family Asteraceae; genus Artemisia; species Artemisia tridentata. Next base: position 272,084,560 of record CP139504.1, read on the forward strand.
AACCATGATCAAACCCAGCTTCTAACAATCAAAGTATTATTTTTCCCAGGTCACATGAGTCGAATAGAGTCCAAGAAAAATGATAACAAGGCCTAGAAAATTCGTATGCCATATTTTACGTATTACATGTATTTTAGCCACTTTAATTCGTACGGTGTATTTTAGGTTACATGGATCGAATTTCACATTTTGTCTGAGTTATATACGATAGAAGGACCATAGAAAAAATACCAAATAGAGGATTGAACGTGCGAACGAGCAGAAAGAATTTTACACCTTGTCGAGTGGACTTTTGAACCAAGATTTTTCTAGCGATCGATCCACAGCCTCCACGACCTTAGGAACATTTTTCACATAGCATATTTGACATGAGGAACATGAGAAAAATGATTAAAAGATTTTAGAAGGTGCGTACAAATAGATCTGGAATATTACCTATCGAATGAAAATAATCTCTAGCGATCGAACCAAGAAGAACCACGACCAAAACCAATTTTTCTACACTTCCTTGGACCAAGACTAACACCAAAAAAATGTACTTGCACCTCCAGAAATTCGGATGAAGGTTTTAGGAATTATTGTGTGTTTTGTGTTCTAGGCGGCAACAAAATGAATTAGGGTTTGATGGAGAAAACGTGTGGAGCTATTTTAAAAGGGAAATAAGCCGAGTCCAATGGGTGGGCTTTGACCAACAATTTCGGTTTCTTAGTTGGCAATTGAGGATGATTTATTATTTCCATATTTGATTCATTTAAATCTCTTTTAATTAGTCATAATGTTAAATATAAATAGAATTCGGTCCATAGGGGTATTTTAGTCATTTTGTAATTTGTATAAATGTTAAATGAGGTTGTCAAAATTATTTTGTAATATATCTTGTGCATTGCCAGAAGTTTGGGATCGATTCGACACTTTATAAGTTTTTAATTAAAATTTTAACTTGCAGGGGCAATTTGGTCTTTTTACATGTTTTAGAATTTTAGGGTTTTACAACTCTTCCCCTCTAAACGAAAAATTTCGTCCTCGAAATTTGCAAAGAAGTAGAACTGAAATGGAACGGAAACAAAATAGAGACATACCAGATCAGAATACAAAATGAGGATAACTAGCGCGAATAGACTCCTCGGTCTCCCAGGTAGCTTCCCGCTCTGGGTGGTTCCGCCAAAGAATCTTAACGAATGGAATGACTTTACGTCTCATAACTCGCTCTTGGCGATCTAGAACTGCTTCCGGCTCCTCCGGAAGAGACATATCCGGCTGAATCTGATCGAGAGGATAAGATACCACATGAAGAGGATGATAATTGTATCCCCGAAGAAGAGATACATGGAATACATCATGTACATGCGAAAGCTGGGGAGGTAGAGCTAAACGGTAGGACACCTCTCCAATACGTTCCAAAATCTCGAATGGTCCGATGAATCGAGGACTCAGCTTGCCCTTGATTCCGAAACGTTTAACTCCTCGAACCGGTGAAACCTTAAGGAAAACCCGATCGCCAACCTGAAATTCCAAATCACGGCGGTGCTTATCCGCATAACTTTTCTGACGAGCCCTAGCTTCCTTCAACTTCTCCCTAGCGACATCTACTTTCTCATTCGTGACTTGAACCAACTCCGGACCCTCAATAGCACGCTCCCCCACTTCGTTCCAACAAACGGGTGCTCTACATTTCCGCCCATACAACATCTCGAAAGGAGCCATCCGAATACTAGCATGCCAGCTGTTGTTATAAGCGAACTCTACTAAACAAAGATACTCGTCCCAATTTCCCGTCCACTCTAACGCACATGCCCTCAGCATGTCCTCCAATGTCTGGATGGTCCGCTCTGACTGACCATCTGTCTGAGGGTGGAAAGCCGTACTGAATTTGAGTCGTGCACCCCAAGCCTTGTGTAAACCCCTCCAGAATCTAGAAGTAAAACGTGGATCTCTATCATAAATAATGGCCGTGGGCATACCGTGAAGCCTAACAATCTCCTGCCTAAAGATTTCCGCCAACTTATTAACACCGTACTTCACACGAATGGGTATGAAATGAGCAGATTTAGTCAGCCGATCAACTACTACCCAAATCGCGTCATGTTTCCTTCTGGTAATAGGTAATCCCGTAACAAAATCCATCGTAACTTCCTCCCATTTCCAAGCCGGAATATCTAACGGCTGTAGTAATCCACTGGCTCTTTGGTGCTCGATCTTGACCTGCTGACAAGTCAAACACCTAGCTACATAAGATGCCACATCATGTTTCATGCCGCTCCACCAAAAGTGCTGCTTCAAATCTCGGTACATTTTGGTGGAACCCGGATGTATAGTAAAGGGAGAACTATGCGCCTCTGACAAAACAGCCTCTCACAAATCAGGATCGTTAGGCACACACAGACGATCCTCGAACCATACCACACCAAACTCATCAACCCGAAACTCCGATTGCTTCCCATCTTCCACATTTTGCACAATGGCCCAGAGTTCACCGTCATCTTTCTGGGCTTCTTTAATCCGCAGGATGAGATTGGACTCAACCTTTAGACTAGCCCAGTAACCGTCACAACCCCGAACACAAAACTCAACATCAAGAATCTCCAAATCATTTAGAATCCGAGGCTCAAAATTTAGACTAGCGACCATACCCGACTTCCGGCTAAGAGCGTCGGCAACAACATTTGCCTTGCCGGGATGATACTGGATGTGGGTATCGTAATCTTTCAAAAGCTCCAACCATCGCCTCTGTCTCATATTTAGTTCCTTCTGCGTGAAAATATATTTGAGGCTTTTGTGGTCGGTGAAAATGTCACAAGACTCGCCATAGAGATAATGCCGCCATATCTTAAGAGCGAAAACCACAGCAGCCAATTCCAAATCGTGCGTCGGATAATTTTCTTCATACGGCTTCAGTTGCCTCGAAGCATAGGCGATGACTTTCCCGTGCTGCATTAAAACGCAACCCAAACCCTTTTTAGATGCATCACTGTAAATCTGGAAACCACCCGAACCAGACGGAAGGGTCAGAATAGGTGCCGATACTAATCTCTGCTTAAGTTCCTCAAAACTGTTCTCCCTCTCTTCAGTCCATACAAATTTCTCCCCTTTTCTCATCAGCTGTGTCAAAGGTAAGGCTAGCCGCGAGAAACCCTCAACGAAACGACGATAATAACCCGCGAGTCCCAGAAAACTTCTCACCTCAGTCACATTTGTAGGTCTAGGCCATTTAGTGATAGCCTCGACCTTCGCTGGGTCCATAGTGATACCCTCCGCAGAAACAACGTGACCTAGAAAAGCGACCTGACTCAACCAGAATTCACACTTAGAAAACTTCGCGTACAACTTCTTCTGTCTAAGAATCTCCAACACAGTCCGGAGATGCTGTTCGTGCTCTTCCTTAGATTTCGAATAGACAAGAATATCATCGATGAAGACAATGACAAATTTATCTAGGAACTCATGAAAAACCCGGTTCATAAGGTCCATAAAAACGGCCGGAGCATTGGTCAAGCCGAAAGGCATAACCAGGAATTCGTAATGACCATAGCGAGTGCGAAAAGCAGTCTTGGGAATATCTTGTTCCCTCACACGAAGCTGATGGTAACCCGATCTCAAATCAATCTTAGAGAAGTGCTTTGCCCCTTGCAATTGGTCAAATAAATCGTCGATGCGCGGGAGGGGATAGCGGTTACGGATAGTAATGCGGTTGAGCTCCCGGTAATCAATACAAAGGCGCATACTACCATCCTTCTTTTTCACAAATAGCACAGGAGCGCCCCAAGGAGAAACACTCGGACGAATAAAACCGTTCTCCAATAACTCCTCTAACTGTACTTTCAATTCTTTGAGTTCAATGGGAGCCATTCGGTACGGAGCCTTAGAAATCGGCTCAGCACCGGGAACTAGATCAATACTGAATTCAACTTCTCTGGTGGGAGGAATACCGGGAAGTTCTTCGGGAAAGACATCAGCGAACTCCCGAACAATGGGAACACTACTAATATCAGGTCCCTGAGAAGACGTATCTTTAACAGAGGCCAAAAACCCTTGGCAACCATGAGAGATTAGAGTCCGCGCTTTCATAGCAGAAATAAGTTTAACAGATTTCAAAGGCTGAGAACCTTGATAAACAAAATCCGGATGATGGATATCGCCAAATCTTACACATCTGGCATGACAGTCGATAGAGGCCTTATGGAAAGACAACCAGTCCATACCCAAAATTATATCAAAATCAATCATATCGAGGGGAAGTAGATTAGCCGGACGAACACAATCATCAAACCTTAGCGGGCAATTTACATATTCACAATCGATGGTGACTTGGGTTTTCATAGGAGTAGAGATAGATATAAGATTATTCAATGGTGTTGGAGTTACTTTTATTTTCTTGGCAAGCGTATTAGATATTATAGAATGTGTAGCACCGGTGTCAAATAAAACAAAAACAATATGATCTCCAACATAAAGATAACCGGTAATGGTACCTGACGTGCCTGCCGCCTGATCACGTGTGAGAGAATAAACCCGACCAGTAGTAGGAGCTGGCCTACCCGAACCTGATGGAACAACCTGCTTTCCTTGTGGGCAGTCCTTCACCCTATGAGAAAGAGACCCGCATGTGAAGCAACCGCCAGTAACCCTGTGACATGGCCCCGGATGAGGCTTTCCACATGTGGAGCAAAGAAGCGGAGGAGGTAGTACTTCATCAGTCCTCCTCTGTCCAGAAGAACCTGTCTGATAACCCGACTGAGCACCCCGAGTAGTCTGATCACGATACTGACGTGGGTTGTTATTGAACCCACTCCTCCCAGAAACCTGTCTATCATAACCCCGAGAATCCTGTCACCTCTGACTATAGTCCCGGTCCTGGCGACCACGCTGATCATACCTATGGTCCTGTCGACCCCTCTGCTCGGATGCCTGGTCCTGCCGACCTCTGAAATCCTGACCCTGTCCCTGCTGACTCTGTCCTCTGAAATGCACCCGGTTACCATCCCTATCACGCTTATTATAACCACCACCATCACTATGCAACATCTCGATGTTGCGAGCGTCGTTCGCAACCGCCGCCACATCATCATAATGCGTATTCACTATCTGGTTCAGTATCCATTTCTTTAACGCCCACTTAAACGTCTTAGCCTGACGGTAAGCATCTCCCGTAATCTCTGGCCCAACGAAACTGGCCAGCCTCATAAATCGCTGCATAAATTCCCCAGTAGTCTCCCGGTCCCCCTGACGGATGTTCCCATACTCCCGCTCATATCGCTGCTGTTCCGCCACTGGAATGTACTGCTTATAAAAGATACCCATAAAATCTTCCCAAGTACAAGTCTCCTCAAAACCCTGCTCCTGAGCCTGGACATAAGCTGTCCACCAGCTCTGTGCATCGCCTTCAAACTTAAATGCAGCCAATCTAGTCTTAAACTCATCTGGACAACCCAAAACCTTAAATATCTTTTCCATGTGGATGATCCAGTCTTCCGCCTCGGTGGGGACGGCAGCTTTACGGAAAGAGAGGGGTTTGAGCTTGTTAAATCTCTCAATCCAGACATGGATACCAACTGGTGGAGCACCTACACCACCCCCACCTGGACCTGAACCTGCACCACCACCTCCGGAAGAACCTGCCCCATTCTGAATATTGTTGGTGACTTGAGTCACCAAGTTAGGAAGAGCGTTGGCCAAAGCTTCTGCTATCATGGCCTTAAGATCAGGGTTTCCTCCATTATATTCCTGATGTCGAGTATTCACCATCTGAATGATTTCGAAATCGATTAGCAACAATATAAGAGAATAAGCACGAAATGGAAGACGAAACAGAACCTATGACTACCCAAAACCTCACCAGTCAAAACTTAAGCCTTAAGGGTCAAATCCTAGGGTCCATAAGACTCACAGGCCATGACTTATGTACTACAGGTCGCAACCTGGCTCTGATACCATAATTGTAACACCCCAACCCGACAAGGGTAGAAGTATCACATTATGGCGACAAATCAAAGCATACATAAACACACAGCGGAAGTCTTAATAAATAATTCAAAGGAAAAGTCAAGTCAACACGACTTGAATAATACATAAGTTCAAAGAAAGGAAATAATCCAAAGGTACGAATACAAAGGAAATCCAAGTTCAACAAAGTCATAAGATAAAGGTGGTCATCTAAGGTCAAAGCTTCATCTAACTCTCATCCCATCCAAAGCATAATCCAAAAGCTTCTAGCTTAGATACCTGCCGCACACGAAAAGAAAACGTGCGGCTGAGCTTAAAAGCCCAGTGAACAGATATATATATAATAAACCGAAACGAATAAACGAAGCATAATGAAAGAGAGATAAATAAAGTATAAGAGTCAAGGTTAGGACAGTCATCCACCACGAGCCCAAACAAATCAAATATCCAAATCCTGTAGTAGTCCAGAGGGGATGCCTCTATAGTAACCAGATAATATGAGGGGTGTCCTCATGTATCAAATTGGAGTGATCAGCTCCCAAATTTTGTGAAAGACGTGGATTGCACCCATCATCAGTCACCAAATACAAACATATCAAATCATATACAAATCAAATCTAGGATGCATCCATACGCCCCCCAAACAAATCATATTGGCCATAACAAATCATAGTGAGCTCATATCAAATCAAAATGGGGACGGTGTGGTTAATCACTCTGACCACACAAGAGTCATGCCATTGGTGCATCAATGGCACGGCCATGTTACCTTCATGGCTAGGAAACAAATTTGGCTCGTAGTATCAAACTGGGGTCAAAGGTCAAAGGTTCAAATATCAAAGTGCATAGCAAAGGGTTCATATCAAAGCAAAGGTTCATATAGTCATAGTCCGAATCTCAAGGTTCATATCAAAGGTTCATATCAAAAGGTTCATATGCCAAAGGTTCAAATGTCAAAGGTTCATAGCAAAGGTCAAGGTTCAAATCAAATCAGTGTTCAAGAGACTGAAGGCACCTTATTAAAAAGGGCAGAATATCTGTACCTTATTCCAAAGCAAAGCACAAACCCAAAATGAATAAGATGAAAAGATCAGGTCCTCTCCTTCTTCACACCTAGAGGGGTAGAAAAGAATTACAACATTTCCATTTTAAGTAGGTTTCCATATTTAGTAAGATTTCCATATTCTCATTTAGGTTAAGTCCTTATCAAACATATTTTGGTTTTAAGGTGTATTTTAACAAGTCACAAAAGTTTAGGGTTACTTATGACAACTTTACATAAATTAGGGTTTTAAGTGTAATTATATCAAAGTTAAAGTTCAAATATGAAAATATCCCAAATAATCTGTTTTGAATCCATAATTATCAAGTTAACAAATTCAGCCCCTCAAGTTTCTCAATTTTACATTCTACACCCTTAATTTATATAATTTATATATTAAATCTTACATTTCATGAATTTACATTTAAACTCCCTTATATATCCATTTTAATACAACAATCCCTCACTATATCAAAGTTACCGAAAATATCCCATATCTTAAATGTGGTACGAAATACCCTCATAGTTTCAATAATTACACGTTTGGTCCCTTAGCTTCTTTAAAATCACAAATTATTCATAATTTATTACTTTTACATATCAACCCTTACTAATCCAATTTTTACATATTATGTCCTCCATTTAACAATTTATACGAAGCATCATAAGTTTCCTAAAATTACAAAACAAGCCCCTCTAATTTATTTAAATACCAAATCGACACAATAATTTATACAATTTACAATTTATATTTCTAAGTTTCAATATTTATATAAAGGACCTCCATTTTATATTTTTCCCACATCAGACCTGATTTAATACACCTTACAAAAATGGCCCACGAGTTCCAGAAATTACCAAACGCACCCTATAGTTTTAAAAGTCTCAATCGCATAACATGTAATTCGAAAACCCTAAACCTAATTTAACCAATCATGACCAAACCTTAACCCCATCATTAAAACATCATTACTTTGCATTAATTACTGCAGAAAAGTACCCAAGCCCTAACCCTAACTGCACGCTAGGGTTTTACCCATTCGAAAAATCCTTTCTAATATATACGGTAAGAACAAAAATAAACCATGATCAAACCCAGCTTCTAACAATCAAAGTATTATTTTTCCCAGGTCACATGAGTCGAATAGAGTCCAAGAAAAATGATAACAAGGCCTAGAAAATTCGTATGCCATATTTTACGTATTACATGTATTTTAGCCACTTTAATTCGTACGGTGTATTTTAGGTTACATGGATCGAATTTCACATTTTGTATGAGTTATATACGATAGAAGGACCATAGGAAAAATACCAAATAGAGGATTGAACGTGCGAACGAGCAGAAAGAATTTTACACCTTGTCGAGTGGACTTTTGAACCAAGATTTTTCTAGCGATCGATCCACAGCCTCCACGACCTTAGGAACATTTTTCACATAGCATATTTGACATGAGGAACATGAGAAAAATGATTAAAAGATTTTAGAAGGTGCGTACAAATAGATCTGGAATATTACCTATCGAATGAAAATAATCTCTAGCGATCGAACCAAGAAGAACCATGACCAAAACCAATTTTTCTACACTTCCTTGGACCAAGACTAACACCAGAAAAATGTACTTGCACCTCCAGAAATTCGGATGAAGGTTTTAGGAATTATTGTGTGATTTGTGTTCTAGGCGGCAACAAAATGAATTAGGGTTTGATGGAGAAAACGTGTGGAGCTATTTTAAAAGGGAAATAAGCCGAGTCCAATGGGTGGGCTTTGACCAACAATTTCGGTTTCTTAGTTGGCAATTGAGGATGATTTATTATTTCCATATTTGATTCATTTAAATCTCTTTTAATTAGTCATAATGTTAAATATAAATAGAATTCGGTCCATAGGGGTATTTTAGTCATTTTGTAATTTGTATAAATGTTAAATGAGGTTGTCAAAATTATTTTGTAATATATCTTGTGCATTGCCAGAAGTTTGGGATCGATTCGACACTTTATAAGTTTTTAATTAAAATTTTAACTTGTAGGGGCAATTTGGTCTTTTTACCTGTTTTAGAATTTTAGGGTTTTACAAACAATAATAATGGAAGACATAATTAAGATAGAATCAACACACCATTACAAGATGTTTATGGAGTGATTAAGACCTTCTAAGTTGCTGGAAAAACACCTACCTAAACCCTAGAATCGGACTTAGGGTTTAGGGCTTACAAAAAGTGAAGTTATGATGTTGTATTTATAGGCAATATTTCTGTCGGCAAGGCTTGACGGCCTTCTTGACGCCGTCTCCCTTTAAACTCCAAAAATACGTTCTGGCCTATCAAGGCTTGACGCTGTCAGGCTTGGTCTTGACGCTGTCAGGCTTGGTCTTGACGCTGTCAGGCTTGGGCTTGACGCTGTCAAAGGTACTATTCCAGCAGATTTTGAGACTTTGTCGTTTTCTTCACTTTTATGCTCCAAAAACGTCCAAAATGCTTCCTTTTCCAAATTTCATCTCCAAAGTACCTAAAATGACAAAAGGAACGATTTAGGGCAATATTTGATCAAATAAATACGATTTAGGGCTTAAATGACCCCCTAAAAGCGGTACACTTTTCGCTTCATCAAATACCCTTACACTTGAGATTTGCTTGTCCTCAAGCAAATGCGCTTTTATTCTAATCAAAATACAAGTTAGGGGTCATTTAACGCTAATATAAAAGTAATTACAACAAATAGTCGTTCCACTTTAATCATAATAAGCACGGAGATTACAAACTAGCACCTCACAAGTAGTGTTTAGATACTCACATCTCTCAGGTGTCATAAAAGTATATCTCATAAATGAAAATGAATAATATATCTCACTACCTGTCATAGCAAATAGATTACCATAGGCTTGGGAAAGGATCAAAAACCTCCTCCACTAGGCGTAAGCACCTAAGATAAACTATCAAAGAGGGCTTTTAAACGGGTTATAACGTTAGGTGTAGGGATATGATAAACACGGTTTTGTTGGATAAATGATATTTTACTGGTGGCGAGTTAAAGATCTTGATTAATTACATGTACAATATGGCGTTGCTAAGCCAAGACTAGACTCGACTTAAGCTAATGAAAGAAATAACAAAAAGATAAAATAAACATAAAATGAAACGGGATGGTAGTCCGTATGTTTTTTCTACTTTTTTTTTTTTTTTTTTTTTTTTTTTTTTTTTTTTTTTTTTTTTTTGCATACACTCTTGCCCTACCATCCAAAATAATACATCGTAGGGGGGTTGTATCCCCCTTACACTTAAATTTTTACATAACTTTACAATTAACTATTCTAATGACTCGAATTAAGATAATCAAAACAACTTGGAGTACTTTTAAAATATTTAGCACGTATGGGGGTAATAATGTTGTTCTTCTCCATTACTCCATTACACTAGTACTTTACCCATGAGTCCCAATCGTCCCAAAACAATATGTACAAGGATATGACTCGACTTAGCAACCATGTAATCAATTAGATAATTAACTTGGGGTTTAAACAAATGTTGTCACAATAATGCACTAAAAATGAGTGCATACAAGGTAGGCTAAGGCGATTTGGGTGTACATTTAAGTGGGGTGTAAACAAATTCTTCCTTTAAGTAAAATGCTTAAAGTTAGAAACGAAAAGATAGGCTCTGAGGGGTGTACTAGGGGTATCGTGTACTAAAAATGAGTACAACGCAAAAGGTGTGGGAGAATTACTTGACCAATGTAGCCAATGTAATTATAACAAAAACACAGGTGTAAAACAATGGGTTAATCCTAATGCCTCTTATCATGTAGTAAATCTAACTACACGAATGTAGTCTCACTTGTGGCCTCGGAATGGTCCTAACGCAAGTTCTAGAATCTAAGTGCTACCGGTACACACATCATAGCATAAATGCTTTTCCTACCAATTCTAGGGGCGAACCTCACATATTTGGGGGTGGAAATTTTTTTTAGTGGTACGGTTTTGTGCTAGTCATATAACTTCCTATCCATGAGACGCTCATTAAGACCAAAGTTTCACTCCTAAATGTTGTAAAAAAAATTTAAATTTGGCACTAAAATTGCCCTAACAAGTATTTATCTCAGTTTTATTACACATCTACCATCAAACAAACAAAAATCAAGTGCAATTGTATTCTCTCAGGTATCATCATTTACCCTCCCCTTACACTTAAGCTGAACATTGTCCCCAATGTTCATTCAAAGGATGTAAAAGTAAATAAGGTAAAAGAATGAAAACAAATACTCCCCTGATTCGTTCGATGTGGATAATCCGGTAACATGGTTAAATCCTCCTCCAAGAAAATGAACGTTGAAAGCTTCCCTTCCGAAATATAAATCATCTTCTTGTCCAATATAACCTGTTAAACCTGAGAAAACAAACACAAAAAACCCAAAGCATCAACCTGAACAAAGAAAACTCACAACTAGATGTAATTCCAGACTTAGAAATAAAAACAAAACGATTAAAGATATAATGCTTGTAGAATGAATATTTGCAGATTTCCTGGAGTTTATAAAACTAAAGATTTAACAAAAACTTTAAGACTCCGGTAGAAAAACAAAACTTGCAAAATTTCCAGAATTTTACACTTGACGCCGTCAGGTGTTAACCTTGACGCCGTCAGAAGTGACCTGCAGAAATTTTATGGTTAGTTTCCGGAAAATTTCTGGAAAAACTTATGCCTCACTTCCTGGAAATCCTGCAAAATATTCATTATGACTCAATACAAGCATTTGACTCTAACAATTACTAGTATGCATGCTCATTTAATATTGTTGTGATTCATGTTCAATCTTGTTCTTGTAAACAAATTTGGATTCTCTTACACTTATCTTTTGCAAAATACCTTTATATGTAGTTAAGACGAAGTTAAAAACAAAATAAAGCATTTTCACAATTTACTTTGAAACATGAGCACAAACAATAACAATTAAACTTGCATACGGAAACAAATAAAATCAAACAAACAAACACATAAAGCTTGGGTTGCCTCCCAAGAAGCGCTTGTTTTTGTTCGAGTCACGAGCCTGACTCTACCCTTATTTAACGGAAATAGGGGAGGTTTTCCCTACACTTAGGATTAAGTGCGGGTGGAAGTAGCGATACATACCCTTAGGGTGGAAATATGCCACGTGAGGTAAAGGGGGTGAGTGAATGGCTTCCTTCATCCTAAAACTACCCGGATAATATTGGTTTATGGGTGGGTCGGTTCCTCTTTTGTCTCCTAGATGTAAATCTAAGGATGAAAAGTTGTGTAAAGGTTGAGGTTCCGGCTCATCAACACTAGGAAATTCCCTAGAACTAAGAGTAAGGTCATCACTAAAAGTGTTCAAACCTATATCCTCTAGTTGTGCTTGGTCCAAGGGTTCTACCTCCACCGGGATTCCTAAAGTCTCTTCTACTTCTTCCGGGTAAGTCACGGGCGGTGTGGGTGCCTCAAATGATGGTTGAGTATTTTGTGGGCTTATGGTGTTTACCTCATCATTCCACGTGTCAAGATCACCTATATCCTCATCAATTGTTTTCTTAGGTAGTGATAATAACAAACCTAGTGCTTCATCTAACTTATGGTTTATTGATACGGCTCTATCCACAATTCCTTGGCAAACTAGGTCGCTTTTCCTATTAGCCTTACTAAAATGAGATCCTAAACATGGAGGTTGTTCATAAGAATCTATCCTAGGTGAAGGCTCATATGATTCGTAGGTGTCTCTAAATGAGGTATTTTGAACTCCTTGGTGTTCTAGCCACTCAACCATATCTTGCAATCTTAGAAGTCTAAGTGAAAAGTCCATTTGAAGCAAATTACAAACAAAATCACAAAGAAAAGATAGACTACGAGAAAGCTACAAAAATAGAAAGAAAAATCTCACTTGATAGGAATCTTGTGAGTAGACCTAATAAAAATAAATTTCAACCTAAGCAATAACTACTCCCCGGGCTGCGGCGCCAAAAACTTGATGCGTGGGATTGCGCCCTCGCAGTAGGTTTTACCTCTCAAGGGATCTCAAGAGGCTTGCAATCCTCACCAGGCAGTGTACCTGACCGTTGTAGTATAGTAAAGTGGCAAGTACCGGGGGATTGATCGTTCAACTCAAAGAATAGTGTTCGTTAGGATTGAAATTATTCTAACTAGGTCTAGAGGTGATGGATGATTCTTTTTGTATTTTTATATTTTATGGAAAGCAAGTAAAAATCTCGTGTTTTGGAAGAAGGGGCGGAATTAGTTGCTAATCAACTAACCCAAAAGCTACTAACTAAACTAATATGCAAGAAAAGTAAACTAGGGTTCTACAAGGGAAGTGAAGCATGTCTACCTATGATATGTTACTCCTTGCTAGCTATCCAATTATACCTATTGAATTGTCACACCTTGTTTTAATTGACGGGTTGTATTCCTTAATACCAATCGTGGGGGTGTGTACGATCTTCCCCAACTCTATAAGCTCCTACTTCACTCCTATGTCGAGCCGACTAAGAAGCTCCTAACATGGGATCACTAGAATTCGCTTATGCATTAAATACAACCAATTAACCTTAGTACACCTTGGTTCATGCTTCTTAAGACGTTCAAGCACGTTACCATATAGGAGGTTGGCCAGTTTTCTTAAGCCTAACATCGATATCACCCAATCAAAACAAGAAACAATAGGAAGCAAGAATTATAAACTAAACCAACTAGATCTATTGAAGTTGTCACGCCCTAATTGATGGAGATGGACACACACATCAACAAAAAATCAATAAGATCTAATTAGTTATACACAAGTTTCACACAATCATAGGTAAACACTAGGTGATTTAGTAAAACATAATCAATGAAGAACAAGCAACAATAATAATGGAAGACATAATTAAGATAGAATCAACACACCATTACAAGATGTTTATGGAGTGATTAAGACCTTCTAAGTTGCTGGAAAAACACCTACCTAAACCCTAGAATCGGACTTAGGGTTTAGGGCTTACAAAAAGTGAAGTTATGATGTTGTATTTATAGGCAATATTTCTGTCGGCAAGGCTTGACGGCCTTCTTGACGCCGTCTCCCTTTAAACTCCAAAAATACGTTCTGGCCTATCAAGGCTTGACGCTGTCAGGCTTGGTCTTGACGCTGTCAGGCTTGGGCTTGACGCTGTCAAAGGTACTATTCCAGCAGATTTTGAGACTTTGTCGTTTTCTTCACTTTTATGCTCCAAAAACGTCCAAAATGCTTCCTTTTCCAAATTTCATCTCCAAAGTACCTAAAATGACAAAAGGAACGATTTAGGGCAATATTTGATCAAATAAATACGATTTAGGGCTTAAATGACCCCCTAAAAGCGGTACACTTTTCGCTTCATCAGGTTGCCTAAAAGCTCAGCCCGTGAAGTTCTGTAAATCGTGGCGTGTTATTTAAGCTGAACACTGAGTAAAATGACACATGTCATGAAAATCTGCAGTAAAAGAGCATGTTAAAGTTGTAATATTGGTCAGAATTTTCAATTAAGACGTGCAGACTTAATTTTAAAGTTGTAAGATTGTCAGGATATTTTATTAGCCACTATAATAGAATGAAGACTTGCAGACCTCATATTATCAAGACAATATTCACTAGTTTGAGGTAAAGCGAAGTAGTCACTAGCCGGTAAAGGTGGTAAATCGGGAGGGTGGACCGGTTAACATGTCAATATGGTTAAATTTTCACAAAGAGATCTTGGTTCAAGATGTATCGACCCCTGAAATTTTTGACTAACTTTTTCATAGAAAAGTAATCTGATAGTTTATTAGGTATTAATAAATTATATATAATTCATGACATTGACATATCTTACCCATTTCCATTTTAGACATTGTCTTAAAAATTACTTAGTTAACCCATTTATGACTCAATCGGCCAATAAAAAGTGCATGGGTCAAATTGTTGTCTTATATCCAATGCAGCCTATAGGACTTTGTAATATATTGAATCATAAATCTAATCATTCTTATTGACCGATGCTTTGAGGACATGCAATTGGAACCTGTTACGCTCACATAACATGAAAATGATGCTACATATTTACATACACTTTGATTCAAGGTTAAGTTTGCTTCATTTAGCGAATGCTCCTGCAGAATGAATATCTATCAGAAGAAGGAAATATGAACTAATAATGATACAATAAAAAATATCAAGACAAAATGCCACCTTGCGACATAAAATGCAACATTTTCCCGCGTAAATGGCTTAATAGCACATCCGGTAGCAAGATCACAGCTTGATCCTTGGCCTGTCACAACTGTAAAGCAATTCAATAAAATGTAAACAAAATTATCCAAAAAACACGTAAAACCTTCAACTTTATACAAATTGTTTCAAAAATTATGCACAGCCTTTTGTTAGCTTCTCTACTCAAATAATAAAAAAAAGGTCAAGTAACTTCTTTACTTTAAGCTAAATTGATATTATAATGAGATGCTAGCTTGAGTACCAAGAAACTATCGTTAACATTAGATATTAAAATTAAATCAATAGTATGATGTTTTTTATTGAGTATTGTTGCATAATTTTACAAATTAAACAATTGTCATTAAACAATTGAAACAAAGCCCACAATCATTGACCAAAATTATAAGAAAATAAAAACCAAAATCAAACAAATAAAATTAAACCATCATATTTAACCGTGACTTAACAATGAAAGCCATTACAGCACATTAATGAAAAGATTGGTATAGATGGCATTACCAGCACGGCTAGAGGTTCTGAAGCAGCTATTGCATTGGTTCCATCAGTGTCATATATATCTCGAACACCACGGATATCCCAGATGTACACAATCACACCTTTGTCCAACATGATTTGCATCAGTTTTATCGTAAGAACTTTTAACTTACTTCCTTTTCAAACCATACCTTTTTTACTTATTTGACCCGTTACGGATATAAACTTAAACACATATAGGACATTCAGAAGCGAATGGGTTTCATTTACCCATGATTTCAAACATAAAAGCCAGATACGTAACACTCTAAGAGCCAGCAAATAGTTTTGCAGAAACTTACTGCAGACTTACCAGATCTTGGCAATCTCAATCCCTTCGAGAAAAAGACCACAACTACATCAGAATTTAATCGTCTTTTAGAAAGCATTACAATAAGAATGCTTAAAATGAATCCCAAAACAACTGATCGTTATAACTTATAAGAATATTACCTATTATTGCAAAGGTCCAGTACAAAACCGTCAACATTTTCTCTCCTTGAAGTCTCAATTGCTTCCTTGACAGCAACTGGAATGGCTTTTATGTTAGAATAGTTCTTTAGAAATACAACTACGGGTTATGAAATTAAAAATACATATTAAGCGGCGTATGAAATATATCCGTCAACATCTAAATAGCAGTAAGTAGTTACCATACCAGATGCATTTTGGTTGAATGATGTTAACTTTATGTATCCAATCTTAGAGGTACCCTTTCCCAGACCAGGTGTCTGAGTGTCTCGCAGACTCTTGACTTCACCAGATTTAATGAAATGTTTTCCCGCCTGCACACCACATGATTTTTAATTTATAGTCCGTTTAGAGTATGTATCTGCTAAACAGCAGAATAGCAACACAAAAAATTCAAATTTACACAAAAGATACACACATATGAAGATTGCAGCAAATTTAAATGGAAGGAATTGAACCAAATGAACGTACGTTAACGATAGCTGCTTTATCTCGAATCCGCCTTGTACTTTTAGATGTACTTCAGTTCCTTCGAGGCTCCTGAAAGTCAGTTAAAAGTCTATACTTTATTTTAAGGTTCAAAGGGAGTATTATTATCGTTTTAGAAACGAAATAAAGATGGTAATGCATACTGTAAGAACCATGATTGTGACAGAAACTAATTAACAATGGTTAAACTATTGTGGTCAAAACTACAATCTGACATATAATCATCGATAGCAGAAGTCTTGGCGACCTAGACCATATAGATATTCATATAAACCCTAATAGTATGTAAACGAATGAAGTATTATGTTCATGTAAGCCTCAAATAATCAAATTACCTTGCTAGCAAGCTCTCCTTGAAATCCTCCTGCGACCAGAAAATCATCATTGACTGCTAGAGTACTAATGTGAGTTTGGGTAAAGCCTTCCAACAAACTTCCAGCATGTTTCTGTATCCCGTAACGAAGACCAGCACAACAGAATCAAGATTTATAATGAAGGATAGTAGATTTAAATTGAATATCCGGGATGTTATGGAAACTATGATCAAAGTACAGTACCTCAGTAGGTGCCACGTGCCCAGAGAAGTTAAGGATCTCGTTCAAGTTTTGCGATAGTGATGACCAGTGCATGATCGAGTAGTTAGACATAAGATACACGTCATGTTTTGAGGCAGCCCAAACCATGTTCCTTAGCTGTACACAGCATACACAAATCAAATTAGGTATACAAACAGGCACACAGCACGCACAGTTATTGTATCATTCATGTACCGAACACTGTTTAAATATAGCATACATACTATTGAATTACTTTTTAGGCGTTAATTTAACCATATTACCTGAACATAACATGACGCAATGGAAAATGCTTGACTGAACATAACGTAAGGGTATAAACCTGAAAATGAAGGATTGTGGGCTTCACTGATCTTGTATTATGAAAGAACTCATAGTAATTACCATCCTTCGACTTTTGTTTTCATTTCTGAAACACGCCAACAAAGTTGCCATTATATCAAAATCGAGAAAAAAAAGGAACATTCTCATGAATCTTAAGCAACAATATTATACCTTATCGACAGCACCACCCGATAGGGGAATGTTCTCATAGTTTCTGTACTGTTCAAGCCTCGTACGTCTATAACTTTCCCTTGTTATATTCAATCATTCCCACGGAATCCCCTGAATATCTTTCCCGGTCCTTGCTTGAGCAGAGGACGTATCCGTCACCTTTGTAAGCTACTCAAGATTAAAACTCAAACACTAACATATCAAGTATACTAACCTAAACCTAACGCTAAAAAAGCAGACTAACCATATCATAATCATCGATATGTTGATCCCCACCGCCGTTTTCGTCACCATCAACATCGTCCACAAAATCCGACATATACGCTTCTTCCGCCATGTAATCTATTTGGTCAGCTTCATTAGGCGGCATCCTAACTCCTGTTTCCTGACATCCAATCACACTTACTATATTAACTTCCACATAACAAACCCCCAAAAAACAACAAAACTTAAGGTATCTAACAAACCATAAAAAAAAAATAATAATAATAATAATAAATAAAAATAAAATAAAAAAAAAATCCTGAAGATAACCTAGTACCTAACAAAAAAACAAAAAGTAAGCATCTTTTTCAATGTGGCATAAAAACAAACACTTGGTATCTAGCTCTAATCGAGGGCATCAAAATTCATCACAACAAAATCCTATAATCAACCGCCAAACAAAACATATCAACAATAGCTTCAAATCATCTAACCCCCAAAGGTATTTATAATAGAAACCCCAAACCTAAAAACCCAATCAATATCAACATCTTCAAATCCTTTAACACCAAAAGATATTTATAAACCAAAAACCCACAAATGATACCTTTTGGGTACGACGCATATCTTGAATCTTCCTCATCTTCATACCTCATTTTTCCCCATCTTCTTCATCGCCTGGTGTGTGTGTGTTTTGATGGTAAGTTGGTGAAGATTATGGATCTTGCTATACTTATCTAAAGATTTTTATTTTTTGCGAGGAGCGGAGAAGGTTCGGGAGTATTATCATCGCATAAATGGACCAGAATTGTCAAGAGCAGGCCGGAAAATCAGGCCAAAAGTGGACCAACAATTTTGGCGGGAAAAGCCCGGAAAAACTGGACGCGGCGGGAAAAAGAGGAGTAAAACGGCGTCGTATTGTATGAGAATTAAACATATATATAATGCCGTATTGGATACATAAGTTAATGATGTAACAGTGTGTAAACGATAAATGTTGCTAAATCATCCTTAATAGAAGAATCAAGAATGGGTTTAGAATTAGGTGTGTGCACTACACCAAAACTTTCTATTTGGGACCAGCCAAAAATTTGGGTCAACATTGTCGACGCAAATTTTGGCCATGGCCCACAGGTTTTTCAACCAAAAAGACAGTCAAAGGAAGGTTGAAATATGAGCAAAATGGGACGACAATGTCGTCCCATATTTATATACATCTGATTTTTGATATTTTAAATGAAATTTCCCAAAAAATAAAACGTCCTGCCAACAAATTCAGTCCCGCCAAGCAAAATGGGATGACAATGTCGTCCCATTCTGCGAGTATTTGTTTTTTTTTTTTATTTAAAAACTTTTTCAATCAGTTTTTATTTTAAAATCAATATTAAAACTGTTTTAAAAACAGAATGGGACGACAATGTCGTCCCATTTTTACTAAACATTTAAAATGGCTTTTTTTATCCAATAATCTATTTAAAAATACTTGTATATAAATTAATTTTAGAAACTTATTTGCTTTAAAATTATATGTTAGTGTAAAAATTAATTTTAAAAATTACATAAATTAAAAAATTTACAAAATCAATACTTTACTATTTATCAAAAATATTTTTGATGTTAAAACGTAATCAATATGATACGTATTTACAGCCTCGATATAGAAAAAATAATACGACAAAGGTGGCTTGGATGTATACTAAATAATGTTCATAGAAAATATTAAAGCTTAGTCCTCTTTGAGATAAAAATATTTTGGTACATCGGAGAACATATAAGCCGTATCAACTGTTAAATAATTTTCAGTGATAATAAAACTTATATTATTGATAACGTCTTCAATCACCATCCATATAAAGTTCAGAAAACAAAGTTCCAAGAAAGTCGTTGCTTTTTTGTTGTATCAACCGATGGCCGTGAAGAAGACTTCTCGTACATTAAATGTGTTGAGAATTATGTAAATGTGGTGATCTCGACTGTTATGAACTAGATCTGAATATTGATGAAATGGATGTTGATCGGACTCATTCGTTTAACATCTCATGTATAACGGTATCATATCGACTCATTCGTGAAGAAGAGTTCTCATACATTAAATGTGTTGAGAATTATGTAAAGGTGGCCATGAACACCTACGGCTACCAGTAGATACTAAAACTGTGGTTCTGTTATCCACATTTTCCTTCTGTTATCAAACTTCCCACCAAAACTTCCCACCAAAATATTGGCGCCAAAATTTCCCACCAAAACGTTTGTATAAAATATCTGCTCTATCCTCACAAACACATTATGTACACTCTTATCCTCAAAACCACTCAACCTCACAACCTCTTATCTTCACACCAATTTTAAAACCTGAGATGCAGCGATATAATCCTTTTATGTGTTCTTGTGGAACAGGAAATATAAAACTAAGAAAATCACATAAAAAAATACATTTGGATGGGAATATTATGCATGTCCTCTTTCGAAGGTGAAAAATCATACATTTCTTATTTATGTAAATATACAAACAATCATAACATTTCCTTATTTATGTAACAACCAAGAGAAAATGATCATGTATGTGGATATTTTATGTGGAAGAGTGAATTTGATGACCGGTTACGAGTAATCTCTTTTGCTTCAACATCTCAAGGTTCTGGATCTGCACCAACAAAGTACTCAAAATGCAATGCCAAAGATCTTAGGATAAACATGTTGGAATCATAAAAACAGGTGCTAGAGACAAGAGTAAGGATGCTGGAGGCAAGACTTGAAATGGCAAGGAATCCCGACGAACACGACCACGCATGTCAGTCGGATGCAATACTCCGTGAGCTATTAGCTGACAAGGAAAATCTTCGTATGTCGTAGTGTTGTTGTTGTTTGTTGTGTTATTGTTGTTGTTTAATAAAATGTTGTAGTTGTTGTTTGTTGTGTTATCATCTCGTACATTAATTAAATGTGTTGAGAATTATGTAGTTGTTGTTTGTTGTTTGTAATCTTGGGTTGCACGAATAGTTGGAATGAATTGGCGTGGTAGGTTTGGGTAGAATCAGATGTTAAAATTGGATTATTAGTTATCTGTGATCTGTATGTAGGCAGGTCTGTTCTTTGTTTACCTTTTAGATAATATGTGCGTTGTTGATGTTGTTGCTCATCTCTTGATTTTGTCAACATGACAAAAACCTGTTTATAAAGATTATTAACGAAATTAATCCCATCATTCAGTCTATTCCATTGTTGAATTCCATTTCTTGTTAATGTTAAAGTTATGAAACACGAATACTAACTATGTATGGCCACAAACTATTTTGTGAAGGTACAATGATGGCGATCCTTTGTCCACCGATGATCAAACTCATTCGTTTAACATCTCATGTATAACGATATCATCTCGACTCATTCGTTTAACATCTCATGTATCACGATACTATATCGAGTCATCCGTTTTAAAATGTCATGTATCACGATACTATATCGAGTCATCCGTTTTAACATGTCATGTATCACGATACTAAATTTAAATCATTTTTAATGTATTCAAATAATTTATAACTAATTTAAATCATTTTTAATTTATTTAAATAATTTATAATTTAAATTTATTTAAATAATTTATAACTAATTTAAGTCATTTTTAATTTATTTAAGTAATTTATAACTAATTTAAATCATTTTTAATTTATTTAAATAATTTATAATTAATTTAAATCATTTTTAATTTATTTAAATAATTTATAACTAATTTAAATCATTTTTAATTTATTAAATATTAATTAAATAATTTAAATCATTTTTATACACATAAGATAAAGAGAAAAGAATTTTAAAAAAGAGTACAGGAAGCAATATGGGACGACAATGTCATCCCTAAGTTTACCACCAAAAATTTTCAGCAAAATTAAATTACCCCGCAAAAAAAAAAAAAAAAAAAAAAAAAAAAAAAAAAAAAAAGTACAGGAAGCAATATGGGACGACAATGTCGTCCCATTTGGGCTCAATTATTGATAGATCTGGATCTGATCTTTTTTTCTCTAACTCTTTACCACAAAAAATAAAAAAAAAAAAAAAAAAAAAAAAAAAAAAAAAAAACCCGGCAAACCCACTGTGCTCTTCTTCTTCTTCGATTAATCGACCACAACCACCTTCAACACCACATTCGACACCACCACAACCACCTTCAACACCACATTCGACACCACCACAACCACCTTCAATTACCACCGTATTTTTTTTTTTAATTTTTGTTTGTTTTAAAAGGTATGTGTTTTCTTTTTATTTTTGTTTCTAAATTTGCTTTATTTTATTTTGGTTTGTTAATATAATCTTGGTTTCTTTTTTGTTGTGTTTGTGTTGGTAATTAGATGGCACCACCGCCGTGAACCATCATCGGCAGCAGCTCCACCACCACAGCCGCCCCACGTATAGGTAGTTTAAAGGTGTTTTTTTATTGTGTTAATGTGTTTTGGGACGACAATGTCGTCGTCAAAAGTTTTTATTAATTAATTTGGTTAATTTAAGTTTGGTTGTTTAATTTAGGTTGTTTTTTTTACGTGTTTGTCACTGGACAGCCGGGAGAGTCGGGACAGCAGTAGCACCACAGCCGCGGGACAGCCGGGAGAGTCGGGACAGCAGCTTCACCTCTTTTCCTCTTTTTCTCTTTTCTTCTCTTCCTTTATTTCAGCCGTGAACTAGGTATATAATTTAATTACTTTGATGGTTTCGTTTTTTTAGTAATATGCGTTTGGTTAGTATGATATTGTGAATATGCTGTTTGGTTAGCATGATATTGTGAATATGCCGTTTGGTTTGTAATATGCGTTTGGTTAGCATGATATTGTGAATATGCCATTTGGTTAGTATGATATTGTGATTGTTAAACTTATGTGACTTTTTTTTTTAGGATTTTAGTGATTAATTTCGGACAACCCCCATCTGGAATTAATCATCCTATAGAAAACCTGTCCGAAATTAATTTATTAGAAATTAATTTCGGAAAGTCCCCTCTTTGGGACTGCTTTTTGAATGTTTTGTCTCATTTAGGATATGGATGCGTATAACTGTTTTACTATTTGAGAGAAATTCGACAGTATTTCCCTTTCACTCCTACGAATATGTCTTTAATGCACATATTCAGGGAGTTGAGGGGAAATGCTGCCGAATTTTTTTCAAATAGTAAATCGGTTATACACATTCATATATGAGACGAGATATTCAAAGAGTGGGTTAGGATTGCCTTCCATAGTTGCACTAGGTAATCAAAACAGTTCATAATTACGCCTATTCATGTTTGAATGTGTTTATTTGCATATGTGTATATATATATATATTCATTTATTTGAATGTGTTTTTTTGCAACGCAGTCATGACAATTGATAAGAGTTGGACCACTATATCCAACCGTAATTCCCCTGAGTTTTTAGATGGTCCTTTTGCATTCGTCGCGCGTTGTGAGCCATTGTTACACCCCATCAAAAAAAAGATTCTTTGCCCATGTGTTCGTTGTGGTAACGCTTGGAATAAATTGGTTACTCTCAAAACTCTTGAGTCACACATATCACAATACGGGTTTGACAAAAGTTATACCACTTGGAAATATCACGGTAAACCGCTTCCTCCACCCGTAGTAAACAACACACCACAACCACCTTCACCTGAACACATTGACATGGATGCATTCTTCCAAGATATTTCTGCAAATAATGACCCAACTCCACCATCTCAAACAACAGGTTCTCAACCAGCTCAAACAACAGGTTCTCAACTAGCTTAAACAACAGGTTCTCAACCAGCTCAAACAACGGGTCCTAGTATTAATAACAAGTACAAAGAGTTACTTGCTAGGTCCACCCAAATGTTGGGTCCAAGTTATGATATGACTGCATTGAACTTTACGTCAGAGCTTTCGCACATCAAGGTCTTATGTAAAATACCTGATAAAGGGTTTAACATGATTCTAGCTCTTTTGCAAAAGGCTGTTAGTTTTGTGGATATATAATTAATAGAGTATGACCGGATTCGAACACGAGACTTCGGGATTACACACTTTACGTATAAGTTTCAATGTTTTAATAATTAATATAATAAGTTATGTTTAATTATTAAATTCACAATAAAAGACTAAAGAGCATTAGGTAATTAATGGAATTGACTAACGGTCGGTTAATGTCAACGGGATACAACGAAAATGAAACGAGACGAGAGAAGGTTCTAGAAATCCTCTCTTGGGCTTGTTTATGGCCAAACAATGGAATCCCACATCGGAAACCATTGTAAACTTGATCTCAACCATAAGGATATAAATACATCCCTATGTATTCATCCCTTAATAGAAGGCAAAAAATTTTCTTTTCTCCTCTCTTGTTCATAGGTCGACAAGTGAAGCTCCAAGAAAGGGATTTGCGAGTAACCTTGAGCATTACAAAGTGTTTGTTTAATCTATTGTGATCAAGAACCTGACTTTTCTCATTCAAATGCTTGTAATACGTGTGTACAAGAACGAAGGACAAATATACTTTTGTTTGTGATCTTTTCACTATTCGACTAAGGAGTAGTTGATTTTACTAAACCCTAATTTAAGGTTTAATTGGTTCTTGTTTGTTTGATTTCTTGTATAGCTAGAAATCATTAAGGTACGCATATTCTTTTCATTCGGTTAACTAATTACATGTATTTGATCTTTACTTTCGCTGCATGCTTTGATGATGTTTACATGTTTATGTATAATTGTTATGATATAAAAATTCCAACAGTGGCATCATGAGCCGTTAATACTGTGTAATTAATTACCGAAACACATAAAATTGAATTGTTAATTGATTATTGCATACTTTGAGGTTTCTAAGTTTTTCTTTTAATTTTTAAAACCTTTATTTATTTTGGTCGAATGTACTGTTCATTCGAAGTACTGTTCATCCAAAAATTACTGATGATCGAGAAAAAAAAATTAGGTTTTGAAAAATTATAGAAACCCTAGGATGTATGCAATATTTTTTATGTGTTTAATTCAAGAATAATTGTTATGTGTCATGGAATTGTGTGCGTATCTTGGGAAACTTGATTAATTGTTACGTGTTTTGGATTACATGCTATTATTATGCGATTGAAATTATTTAATTAGGGGTTTTAGTAATAAAATTGTATGACATGTTTAATTACTAAAAATTAATTAATTATGAAATTGGGGAAGACCCCATATGAATCGTATATTAAATCAATTATGTGTGTTATTGTATATATTTATCGTAGGACTTACGCAACCAATTATTGGTGTATGTGGTCCATTGGTACCTAGCTCGAAAACCAATGGGAGTCTTAGATCAATATATACATGTTAATTGATTTATTTAGCATGTACATTATTTAAGTCGTTTATTTTTATTAATTGCGTATTTGTTTATATATGTTTGTGACATGATAGTAAGCAAAAGGGTAATTTTTAGAATAGAAAATAAACTGGACTTAATAATGGTGAAATATGATTTTAAGCTTTAAAATCTTAAACTTTTAATTGATTGATGCAACTGTAACAAATGGTCGAACGGCGGACCTAATTTGACAAACTATAAGGTGGGTTTAAGGTTGGTTTCGCATTAAATTGTGGCCTCAAAGAGACTCCATTCTGTCTCTCCGCCCGCTTGTGCGTCAAATTAGACTTACCAAGTACAACCATCATATGTACGAAGCATCTTAAGGCAAAGTTGTAATTTTCTCAACGCCTCAATTAAAACTTTGTTGATTTAAGCTTAATAAAGAAACTAATGAGTAAAAGTTTTTTATTTGAAACATATGAAACAAGATGAATGCATGACATCTTTGTACATATTTTTTATTACACACATCAAAATAAATACCCTAAAATTTAAGTCCATGCTATCTAATTATAAGAGACACTTGGAGTTAATATCTAGCGTAAGTGAGACCTTGACATAGATATTAATGACAAGGTAAATTACATACTTTCATTACTAGCAGATCAACTGATGTAATGAAACTATGTTAATTTGCATGTTTCTAAATTAGATGACTTAATTAAGTTGTAAGTGAGACTTTGACAATTAAAGCATGAGATGGGGATAAAACATGCTAACATTGCAACTGAAGTTGGCAAATATGTAAATCCCATAATTTCTAGGAATTGCAATTTGTATATTGGCAATTGCGTTCGACTCGTACCTTATTGAAAACTTTCATTACTAGCAGATCAACTGATGTGATGAAACTATGTCAATTTGGATCCTAGCTTTCAGTGAAAATTAAATGGTTAAATGTTATTTACCACGGGTATTTAATTTTCATGAAAAATTATATTATCGAAAATACTAAAATTGAATTTTGTAAATTCTTTTAATGTATTAATGCAACGTTAAAACCGTAAACGTGGGGCATTCTTTTAGTGAAAAATTGATCTACACCCGTAGGGGTTTAGGCTAGAGTCAACTTTACTAAAAGAATAAACCTAGTCTACTTTCTTTCAGAAGAGTGAGACTTAATCCTATTACTTTTCATGAATGAGAAAGGTATAATAGAAAAATTAGAATTGTCTAAATTCTAAGAAATAACTCATAGCAAATTTTAATAGTTAAGAAAATTGCACATTTTTATGAGTTATTAAAATTAGAAGCTAGACTAGTTACCGCAAATTGGTAAAAGGCAAACTAGAATGATTTATCTAGTTGTTGTGCTTTGACCACTTAAAGATGCTACATACCATTGTGGGGATGGTAGACACATTAAGGAAGAAATTGCATGCCCAATTATTTCCAAGTTAATTGCATTAATGGAAAGTCCATCATTTACAAAGTAGAATACATTATTTGAGTACCTAAGTAATTGTTACGTATGGGATTCCTCAAAGGTGTAGGAAAGTAAATAGCACACTATTTGCTTTTACTAGTTATGAAACACTTATAATGTTGTCAAATCCAGTGGGAGCATAGTGTTGTAATTACTAAATAATGAGTTAATGTAATGATCTGTAATTCAGTGGGAGCTACAAGCTTTGATATCTTGGTAGTAACCCAGATTATCTCTAGAATGTCTTGAGATAATTACTTTCCAATTGTAGACACTTGTTGTTTTAAGGATAGTCATGTACGTTTCCTTACTAGACAAGGTGGTTCTATATCTACTCATATCTATGACACAATCATATTGATCACATAAACAAACGATTGACGTGTTGTTTATCTGATACATGATGTTGTTCCATGCACAAGTGGGAGAAATCTTTATTGTGTGCAAGCAACAACACAAAGGAATATGATTTAAAGGATTCTCTTGACTGCAAGGTAAGAGATTAATGTTCTAATGTGATTTATTCACATCTAATTAATAGAACACTTGGAGTTAATATCTAGCATAAGTGAGACCTTGACATAGATATTAATGACAAGGTAAATTACATACTTTCATTACTAGCAGATCAACTGATGTAATGAAACTATGTTAATTTGCAAGTTTCTAAATTAGATAATTATTAGAACAAGTATCAATATGATAATAAGACTACTTCAAATTAAATATTTATATATTATTGCAATGACATAAATAAATGAAGTAATCTAATACTACTTCAAATTTGAATATTTATGTATTATTGGAATGTCATAAATATATGAAGTAATAAATTAACTTGAAATTGCTATTGAAACCAAATTGTGGTGTTCATGATTACTTTAGTTATATATGTTTATATTTTATTGAAAAGTTTTGAATATGAAGTCTTTTTATTGTTACAAGACTTATAATAAAGTAAGACGTTAACTTGTTATGCTTTTTAATTAAGACATATACAAGAAGTCATTGAGTTGATCAATGATTTATAACTTATATTGGGATTATAACAGTTTATGTCTTCTTGTTAAGACATGGACATGAAGTGACTTGGTCGAAAAGTACTTATGTTATATAGCATGCAATTGGCTTGGAAATTCTATTATACCATTAAGCTAACTTAGTTGGTGAATAGATAAGCCAAACGAAATATATTTATCTTACATATTGTAAGATTGTCTTACAATATTAATCCTAATGAAATACATAATGTTTATGGTACGTTCAGTTAGGAAAATCAAACTCTTGTTATATTGTTTGATTAAAGATAACTATATCTTCTATTCTTCCTAAAGCTATCAAGGTTAGAAAATTGAGTATGGGTAGTATATACTCAATTAGACTCCAACCTAGAAGATTAATAAGACACCATTTATTATGGAATGTGATGAATCACATTAAGTCTTAAAATTGAAGTTCTGAATTTGTTAAACTACTTTTGAGTAGGTTATTAACAAACTTAATGTAAGGAACTGTCAATATGTATTTGTAATGTCCCAAAAGAGAACAATTTTGTGTTGCTCTACTTGCTAAGTATTTATAGATAGTCTATAAATGCAAAAGAGCAAGTGGGAGGTTTTATCTTGGAAAGATAAAATTACAAGATACATAATCTTCTAAAAATACACTAGATGATGGAATTCTCATTCATAGATCTGCAAGGATATCTCAAATATTTGTATAATATGTTGAGGATTATGAGTTACAGGATTATGGTAAACTTGTTGATGAATTGCAAATATTGAATTTGGCAAATTACTCATACTATGAATGTTTAGATGCAGTCCAGAAAGATAACTAGTTTTGGAAACTTAGTTAATCTTGAACTCTATAGTTACACTATAGAATGAAGATGAGTTTCTTCAAAGGGAATGAAAATCCTAGAGATTTAAATTCTTGTGTAGAAATCATATGGACAAATTTTGTATACATATTTAATGTATGGAAAGATTATTAATCACACTTAAGCAATTAACTGTGATTGAAATTCTTTCTAGGCACATTAAATGTATAAAGATTATGATTGTCATTCTTAGTTTCATTTAATATGAAATTGACAATGGAATATCAAAACCCTTTCTTGAGTAATTACTTGTGCGAGGACGATAAGTAATTAAAAGGGGTATTTGAATTCAAAGTAATCTTTGGAAGTATACAAAGTGCAATAATTCATGAATGGATTAAAGCATGCATCTAGGAGATATACTTATGTTTAATTATTAAATCCAAGTTTTGGTTTATAATTAAAATAAGACGATTTCTTTGTATTCCTAAAAGCTAGTGGGAGAGTTATATTTATTTTCTTATTTCATATATGTTGTATAACATATAGGAAGTAACATTCCATTAACATTAAATGTTAAGTCTTAGTTTGGAATGAAACTTCACTTGAAAAGTTAGGAAATAAATATACAACCTTGGAATATATGTTTATTGTTATAAACATAAGCGGTAAAATAATTGATTCTAATAGAACATGATATACTATTAGAAAGTCTAGATAGTAACATATCTTTGAAAAGATATCACATGAATAAAATCTAAGTTTGACACTAGGTTTTTTCATGTACATCATGTTATTTGTTGTGTCATGCTTGGATGCAAGATGATTTGACAACATTAATATCATATTGAAGGTTATTAGATAACTAAGTGTAATGGATATGGTTAGATATTGAATTAACATCCTCATCCTGGAGTTGCTCCTAAATTCTAAATATGAACCATATGGCAAATTGTTACGTAATTGTTATAGCCGACAAATCTTGAAAGATTTGAAGGTATCAAAGATTACACAATGGATATTAAAGTTTACGGAATTTTAAAGAGCATATTGTTGTTTGCATACAATGATGCTAATAAGATTGAGATGACACTCAATGCTAGTCATGGTGGGATTTCATCCTTATTAATGGCCATGAGTACTAGTTATGCTTAACTGTAAGCATAGTTGCATTATACATTAAAGAATTATAATACTTTAAACTATAAAAGGTTTGATAATTTAATTGTCATAAACTAGTGATTGAAGATGTCACGCATTTTATGAAATATTATGTGGTAATATCAAGATAGTTGAATGCACACATACAAGAATTTCATTAATTAAATTCTTGAAATAAGTATTCTTAAAATTCCGATAGATCATGATTAATTGATTTATGTCTTGTCAACAAGTATGTTTGACATGACTTGAGGCATAATTCATTAATGGGAATTATCATGCATTGATCTATTTAGTATTTGGATAAGGGATGTTAAGAAATTATTATTTACAATGAATTAAAGTACTTGGTACGTTTGTTTTCATTAATAATAGATTGTATCCTATATTTTCATGTTTAAATCCGTGAATAACTTATGTTATTCTAAATAGTCCGTTGTCAATCAATGATATGGGAATATTATTGAATTAAGACAAATCTGAGTTTTGGTAGAATATACTTAAGTATATTGATGCGTTGGACATGCCAAATTCACATGATATTCAATAAATGATTAAATTGAATATAGGACAGATCCCAACCACATGATTGTACTTTATGGATCTTTGTCACTAAAGTAAATCATGAATATTTATCCTCAGACTTAAGATACCAGATAACAGCTGCGGATGTAGCTCATTTTCTGTAAGATAGTCTAACGCTATCCGTAACTGGTAGTTATAAGGGCTATTTTCAGAAGTGATGCAAAGTTCAAGGGTTATGCTTGTAGTCAAGAAAGAATTTGTTCCTTCAAATTTGTTTTGAAGTATAATACTGTTGGGCCCCTCGTAGGGTTGACAAGATGTTTGCATGGCCATGCCCAAGATCTATCTGGAATATGTTCAGATGATTTGGTAATCTTGATCAATTATAAATAACGAGAAACAGAATAGTTAATT
This sequence comes from Artemisia tridentata subsp. tridentata, assembly GCA_021014915.2. NCBI lineage: Eukaryota > Viridiplantae > Streptophyta > Magnoliopsida > Asterales > Asteraceae > Artemisia > Artemisia tridentata. Next base: position 272,115,212 of record CP139504.1, read on the forward strand.
ATGGAATGACTTAGATCCATATCCGTATTAACGTGGTATTAGAAACAAAAGGATAAGTATGATGATCATTCATCAAAAGGTTTTTTCCAGGAAACCACACTCAGGGTCGTTCTGGGGGCATTGGGGTGTTATGCTAGACTAACCAATGTCATTACTATATTAATATATATATCCAAGTGGGAGCTGTTAGTTTTGTGGATATATAATTAATAGAGTATGACCGGATTCGAACACGAGACTTCGGGATTGCACACTTTATGTATAAGTTTCAATGTTTTAATAATTAATATAATAAGTTATGTTTAATTATTAAATTCACAATAAACGACTAAAGAGCGTTAGGTAATTAATGGAATTGACTAACGGTCGGTAAATGTCAACGGGATACGAAGAAAATGAAACGAGACGAGAGAAGGTTCTAGAAATCCTCTCTTGGGCTTGTTTATGGCCAAACAATGGAATCCCACATCGAAAACCATTGTAAACATGATATCAACCATAAGGGTATAAATACATCCCTATGTATTCATCCCTTGGTACACTTGATTTCAATAGAAGGCCAAATTTCTTCTTTTCTCCTCTTTTGTTCATAGGTCGACAAGTGAAGCCCCAAGAAAGGGATTTGCGAGTAACCTTGACCATTACAAAGTGTTTGGTTAATATATTGTGATCAAGAACCTAGCTTTTCTCATTGAAACGCTTGTAATACGTGTGTACAAGAACGAAGGACAAACATACTTTTGTTTGTGATCTTTTCCCTATTCGACTAAGGAGTAGTCGATTTTACTAAACCCTAATTTAGGGTTTAATTGGTTCTTGTTCGTTTGATTTCTTGTTTAGCTAGAAATCATTAAGGTACGCATATTCTTTTAATTCGGTTAACTAATTACAAGTATTTGATCTTTACTTCCGTTGCATGCTTTGATGATGTTTACATGTTTATGTTTAATTGTTATGATATAAGAATTCCAACAAAGGCATGCCCCCCTAAGAATGGATTCAACTTCCCACCGTCATACTATGAAATCAAGAAGACATACAAAGATATCGGGTTAGGATACGAATCGATCCATGCTTGTATAAATAATTGTTTTTTTTTGGGGATCAGATGAGAACAAAAGTCTGAATAAATGTCCAATCTGCAACGCGAGTAGATGGAAAAACCTAAAGAAAAAGGGGGAGAAAGTTGCCAACAAGTTGTTGCGTTACTTTCCGTTAACACCTAGACTACAACGTATGTTCAACATAAAACACATCACAAAGTGGATGACTTGGCATGCTACTGGACAGTCTAAGGAAAACGGTAAGATGAATCACCCGTGTGATGGTAGAGCATGGAAAAATATTGACATAATGAAACCTGAGTTTTCTTGTGACCCTAAAAACGTCCGATTAGGGTTGGCTGCTGACGGTTTCAATCCGTTTGGCAACATGAGTCAAAGTTACATCATGTGGCCGGTCATATTGACAGCATACAACACACCCCCGTGGATGTGTTTGAAAGAAACTTCTTTAATGTTGACGATGTTAATTCCCGGCCCTAAATCACCTGCAAAGGACATTGATGTTTTCTTGCAGCCTTTGATCAAAGAACTCCAAGACTTTGGAAAGGTGTGTGGACTTTAGACGCTGCTACGGGTACTCATTTCAACATGAAAGCGGCGGTTTTATGGACCATAAATGACTTTCCAGCTCGAAGTAGTTTGTCTGGGTGGAGTGGACAAGGCTACTATGCATGCCCAACATGTAATCAGGACACTTCATCGCTTCCTGTGAAGCATAAAATCGCTTATGTTGGTTATAGAAGATTCTTCCGCGTAAACCATCCAATGAGGAGGAAACATAACGAATTACATGGTAAACCTGAAAAGAAGCATCCTCCTAGAAACTTTACCAATGAAGAAATCATGATTCAAATTAGTAAAGTCTTTAAACGTGTCTCGGGGAAACATCCACGTATTGTTAAAAATAACCCTAAACCTAATCAAGAAATTGAATTGAATTGGAGTAAGCGTTCTATCTTCTACGAACTGGAGTATTGGCCCGTTCTTCAACTAAAACACAATCTCGATGTTATGCACATCGAAAAAAACATGTTTGAGAGTGTGCTTAATACCTTGTTAATGAACGACAAATCCAAAGACACGCTAAAGGAAAGGCAAGACTTGAAAACTTTGGGAGTTCGAAAAGAGTTGTGGCTCGTTGATAAAGGAAACGGAAAGTTCGATAAGCCTCATCCAAAGTACTCTTTCACACCAGAAAACAGAAAACGGTTTTGTAAATTCATCAAAGGAGTTAGACTACCCGATGGGTTTGGATCCAACTGCAAGAAAAAAGTGACCGCTGACGATAACAACATAACGGGCCTAAAATCTCATGACTGTCATATTATGATGCAGCGGTTACTTCCTTATGGAGTTCAGTAATACTTACCCAAAGACATTTCACCTCCATTAATCGAGCTCTGCTTATTCTTTAAGCTGATTTGTGCTTGAAATTTGATGCAGCAAGACATGGAGAAAGCTAAAAAACAAATGCTCGATGTTATGATTAATTTAGAGAAAATATTTCCTCCTGCTTTTTTTGACATAATGATTCATTTGGTTATACATTTACCCGAAGAGGCTATTCTAGGTGGCCCTGTTTACTACAGGTGGATGTATCCATTTGAAAGATACATGAAGAAGCTGAAAGATAATGTCCGAAAGCCAGGCTTGAAGGTTCTATAGCGGAGGGTTATGTTGCAGAAGAAGCATTAACTTTCTGCTCGCGTTATCTTAAGGATGTTGAGACAAGATTTAATCGTCCTGACAGAAATGACGACGGTGCACCTGAACAACCAGATAAATTCTAGGTGTTCAAGTCAGTATGCAAACCGGTGGGTAGATATGTAGATACTCGGATGGAGCCAGATGTTATGCAGGCAGTTGTATGGTTTGTAGTTAACAAAAATCCTGAAATCGACGCAGACATCCAGGCGTACAAAGAGTATGTTTCTTCTTTTTTATATTTTGAAGAACCTTTTTTTCCTAAGTTATTTATTTTCGATGACTTATTCTAATATCATGAACTTTTGCAGTGAATTTCCTAACAATACCATGGAAACAAGTTTTCCTCCCTGGTTCAATCACAAGGTAAACACATTAGATATATTACCTTGTAGTCCAGAGTTTTTGCTCATCTGAATCTGTTTGTATCTCTTTCGTAGATCCGTGAAAAGAGCGTGGCAAAAGACCCAAGCTGTAGTCCCGAGTTATTCTCTTTGGCATGTGGACCTTCATCTCGTGCATTTACATACCCCGCTTGCATAGTTAACAGTGTGAAGTTTTTGGTGCATGAGCGCGATATACTTCATACCACTCAATGCAGTGGAGTTTCAACACCCGGGCTTGATGGAGAAATGTATTATGGTCAACTGGAGGAAATTCTGGAGCTCACTTATTTGGGCAACCAAAAGGTTGTGTTGTTCCGATGTTTATGGTTCGACACCCGTAACCCTAATAACCCTACGGCATGCTCTAGGCGTTCTTACATTGAACGTGGCATACATCATATTTTGACTGATAAGGATGCTTTTAGAAATCAACAATACATTCTTGCGACACAAGCAACACAAGTCTTCTACCTTGAAGTCCCTGCTAGACAACCACCTCATTGGAAGGTCGTCGATGATGTTCATCATCGGAAGATCTGGCATCGGGATGTGGTAGATTTTGATCAAGATGTTATACATGGCAGCAGTTCATCAGATGTTGCATTGTCTGTTGGTTTGCCTGGTTTGGAGTCTGCGAATTTGAGTGTAAATCATGAATCAACAGAAGTGGACGCCCCACTAGATGATGCTGAAGAAGATGCTGATTTTATTAATAATGAAGATGATGTCGTTGCTCATGTCCTTGATGATGATGATGTTGACGTGTCTGATGATGATGAAGTGAACCCCACGACTGTTGTTGAAGAAGTTTTATCTAGCGATGATTCGGATGATGACAATTGTTCTTAATTTGTAATTTGAATGAAATTGTTACTATATGTTTAAACGTGTAACTTTTATTTGAATGAAATTGTTATGTTATGTTTAAATGTGTATATTTATATGAATGTGTGTATTAGTATTAATTGGTCCACAAAATTGTGTGTTCTTGTACTTCTAATTTTACAGATGGCGTATGTAGCTCCCCAATCACACGGCGGGGATGCTGGTGGTGATCCACCACACCGGCCCTATTTTACTATGCCGCGCTATTGTTCAGGTAAGAAATTGTGATTTTTATTTTAAGTTTTTTATTGATAAAACTAAATTTTTTTTACTTATATTTTCACGACTCAATAACTTATATTTGTAGGTTCGATGATTGCGGGTGAGACCTCAAATCGGGCCTTAAGGAGGGCGTTTAAACATAATGGTAATCAGCCTTTGCCGATCAGCTTTAACACCAATGATCTAGGTACCTTTTCACCGGTAGGAACGTATGCACCGTAGTTCAGTAGTCTTATGGGGGAACAAGTTAGGTCACTTCCCCTTGACTGCGAGTGGGAGGAGATTCCAGCGCCTTTTAAGGCGCATATATTTCCCGCACTCGAGGTATTAATTGTTTATTTTATTTGCATTCTTATTGTTATCGAGCGTTTAGATATGCGTGTTATATTTAAATTGTTTGTTTATTTAAATGCGTATATTTAAATGGTTTGTTATCGCGCCTTGGTTTAACGACCAGAGCCGAGTGACGGTTGGGGAGTGTGTGTATATGGTGGGGGAAAGGGTAACTCTTGGGCTTAGACTTCAGCTGCGGTTACTATACCGCAAATGTAAATACAGGATCAAGTCTAAGTACTTTGACATAAATGACGAACCCGAGGACGCAAAGGAACATCCGCCGCCGCCGAGAGTGTGGCATAACAGAAGCCGAGAGGAGTGGGAGTCGTTGGTCGACTGGTGGTCGAGACCGGAACGGATGGAGAGATTTGCAAAAAATGCAGAAAACCGGGCACAAAACAAGATATTAACCCACCAAGGGAGACAGTCGTTTGTACAAGGACGAAACGATTACGTAAGACTCATTATAATTTTTTTATTTTTAAAGGTCTATATAATGTTTATATATAGCTCGTTATTAATTTATTTTATGTTCTATGTATAGCGGGTTAAGAATGTGGGGAAGAATGAAGAACTCATCGAAACATGGAGGAGGAGCCATTCAACAAAAGGGGGCGTGTTTAAAACTAAAGAAAACGAGACGGCTTATGTAAGTAATTTATCTCTTAACATGCGTCATTAAGTTACTTGTTTTTTCTTAACTTACCTATTTTTAACATACTTGTTTTTGTTTTTTTTTTTTTTTTTTTTTTTTGTTTTTTGTTGACTTACACAGTTGGCGATGAAGTCACTCTGGGATCAAGTTAAAGCCGGTACAGCCCCGTTGATGACCGAGCAGGAAGTACTGGATGAAATAGTTCATAGTGAGAACCGGCAAAATATGTCGGGCAGGGGCAGGCTGATGCCGGGCATGGGCAAAGCTTCATCCAGGTCCGCACATCGGCCGGTTGCACAAGAATATGTACTCGGCAGGATATAGCAGAGGTGTTGAGGCGAGAGGCGGAAGAGAAAGAGTTGTTCAGGAGGGAAGCACCAGAGGCGCAACAACGGGCTCGAGTGGCCCAACTACAGAATCAACAGCTTTTTGCTCGACAAACCGCTTACGAATCTTTCTTGGGGTAGTTTGTCATCCACTACAACAACAGCCAAGGTAATCCGTTTCCCGTTAACTTTCCCACATTACCCTCATTTACCCAACCTCCTTTATTTCCCGCACCTTATCCCGGCCCTATTCCCTTTCCCAACCCTAATAATTCTTCCTTTGACAATTGTTATCGTCCCACCTTTCCCGACTCTACTACATGCCCGGGTTCTAGTTCTAACCCGGGTTCTAGTGCTAATTATGAAATGCCGCCACCCGACCTTAACAAATACATAAGACAAACTAATCCTCATTTGAGCCGCATTCCCGAGAATTATAATGCTAGTGGTGGTGAGGAGGAGGTGGAGGAGGAGGGGGAGGAGGCGAGTTCTTACGAGGAGTCGGAGTAGGCGTAGCCGCGTAGGGATGATGTAAGATATTATTATATGTGTTAACTTTGTGAATTGTTAGTAACTTTGAGGAATGGTATAAGTTTGTGAATTGTTAGTAACTTTGAGGAGTAGTTTAATTTGTATCGTATTTGTTAGTTTAATTTGTATCGTATTTGTTAGTTTAGTTTGTATCGTATTTGTTAGTTTAATTTGTATCGTATTTGTTAGTTTAGTTTGTATCGTATTTGTCGAATGCAATCGTGGATGAGTAATTTGGTATTGTATCATATTGCCGAATTGGTATTGCGGATATTGGTTGATTTACAGGTTGTGTATTGGTAGATTTTTTCCCCAAAAAATTCCGGAAAAAATCTGGAAATGCAGGTTGCTGCTGCATTTTTTTTGCATACATGACAGAATGGGACGACATTGTCGTCCCAAAATTTCAAAACAAATGTCGTCCCATTTTGCTTTGACTGCCACATCAGCAGTCCTACTGGGTCTGATTTTAATTAATTCAAACAATTTGATACTACAATGTCGTCCCATTTTGCATTTATAAAAACATTTTTCGTATTTAAATAAATGTTGTACGGAAAGTAAAATAAAGGGAATAAGATTTGGTACTACAATCTCGTCCCAATTTGTCCAAAATGTCGACCCAATTTGTAATTCATTAGTTGACTGGGTGGTGGGCCCTTATAACATGTCGTCCCATTTTTCTTTGTATATGTCGACCCAAATTTTTTTGGAACAAAAGAAAAGGTACTACCAGAAAGGGTCGACATGTTGACCCATTTTGCCTTTGGGTCGACTGTCCTTCAATATATGGGACGACATTTTTGTACCAAAGGGCTTCTATTTTTGTAGTGGTGGTATTTCCTTTTCATATTATACGTTTCAAAAACTTTATACATACAGAGTTAAGATCAACGTAGACGCAAAATTATCTAAAAAACCAAGGAATCAATCATAGCCACTCATTTTTCATCAAAAAAATAAAATAAAAAAATAAAATAAAAAATAAAAAAAAAAATCACTTTTCACATTTTTAAAAAAATAATAAAATATTTTCCAAATGGTAAATCGTCAAGTGAAAAAAATACACTATCGCGACGAGTATTTTTTTATCTTTCAGTAGACGGACACTTCTATATACTTTCGACAATTTTTTTTTCAGTTGCGTCTGGAAAAATCACATGTGATTTCATAAATCGTCGAAAGTATATAGAAGTGCCCATCTATAGAAAGATGATTTAATTCTCATCGCGATGGTATGATTCGTTTTGCGTAACGATTAACGGTTTGTAAGATATTTAATTTAAAAAAAAACAGAGATGAAAGTGAGGTTTTTTTTAATTTAATGAAAAAATTAATGACTACGATTGGTTTATTAGATCTTTAACAAATTTTGGGATCTAGATCGAACTTTCCTCTATATGTAGAAAATCCTTTATCTATATATAAAGTACGGATAATTTTATTGAAAATGAGTTATACCTGATGTACCTTTGATTAAAATTGTGACAACTGGTAAATTTCGGGAGCCTTTTCAAATTACCGCATTACGTTTTTAAAACAAATATTTTATCTCTTGTAATCACTTTTGAATGTGTTAGATATTTTATCCGGATTTTGGTTTATATATCGTGGATTTTCATTATGTGGTGAGTATTTCCTTGTGTACCCAGTAAGGCACTCCGTGAGTCGGCATAGTTAGATCTAATAAAAACTAGAAATATTGACTTTTGGACGCGCTAATTGAATATAGACGTATTTATAGTCGTTTTGAACAGAAGAATTATTCTAAAATTAATGGAACACATTAAAATTACTCGAGAAGTCGTCTCGATACTTAAATATATCCCGGTTACGTGTTATAGGAAGTTTGGCCAAATGCCACTTCCCACCCCGCGCCCAAGTTACACAATCAGTCCCTAAGGGGCATTATGTATTTAATCTTAGTCCTAGTACTATATAAGCTTAAGTTATACCCTTATTAGGGTTATTCCCCTTCATTCCACTTCACATCCGCACCCTATTTCCCTCTCTCTTCCCCCTCACCTCCTCCGGCGAAAATTCGGCCAACTCCACAAGCCCTCACCGCCGTTTCTTTTATTACACCACCACCACCAAACCTCGCCTTTTAACCTCCTTACTACCCTTCCCTACTGTACGCGCCCCAAATATTCCTTGCAACATCACCACGCGCCACCACTTAATTTTTCCGACCAAGATTTGTTGAGATCCGAGTGTACCAAAGGTGGGTAACACCGAGTCACCTGTGGTTGTGGCTCGGTGTGCAACAACTCAAATGTGTCGAGTTATATTTATAATTTTTGGTTCGATTTGAGGGTTAAAACAAATGGGTTTTACATTTTTAATAACTAAAAATGATTAATAAACGTTTGGAATCTATTATCGTGGTGTGGTTGTGTCGTTTGAGGTCTTGTCGTGGTTATGCCGTGAGCTTTAGCTCACGGCCGAGTTTTATTGGTTTCATTTGTGGTTGAGTCGAGTCATGAGATAGTCTTGTATGTTGTTATTTTTGGTGTTGTGGGCTGGTTCACTCGAACTGAGGGTATGGTAAAACCCTCGGCTTCATCAGTTTATTATGGTGGTATATTGGATGGGTCATAGTTTGGTTTTGGCAGTTACATAAGTTGTCATAACATTGCGACTGTTTTAATTTTGTTGATACATATTGACTATTTTTGCGGATGTTCGACTGTGGTTGTAGTTGTTATTAGTTAAAATGTTGTGGCTGTTGGAATGTCGTTGTTGTTGTTATTGGTAAAATATTGTGGCTGCTGGATTTGTTGTCAATAATATTTAGGGTCGATGTAGTTTATTTTGGAGCCTAGACCATTAGGGTCTCGGCCTGGAAATAATTGTTGGGGATGTTGTTGTTGTTTGCGTTGAATGGGAGGAGTTGTAGATAACGCGCCGTAGGATTATTTGGCCGTTAAAATTTGTTGGAGGTTGATTGGTATTTGCGGCATTTTTATTTGGATATATAACGAACTATGTTGATATTGAGCGACGGCGAGTGTCGCCGAGACTTACTAGTCTCGTTGCGACCTCGACAAGCCAAAAGAAATACTTAGACTTGATTATTGATATTGGACTTTTGAGGATTGAATTTTGATCCGAGTATGTTATAAACTTGGAAAGTTTCTCGAAATATGAGATAACTCGTAAAAGCTTAAATGACATCATTAAATTATAACTTAAAATATTAAATAACGAGTTCATGGTTACTTAATATTTTAAAGGTTAAAAAGGAAAAGTTAAATGACGCGTAAGACGTTATTTAATATTTTGACAAATAAAAAGTAATAAGTGCGAGTTATTTATTATTTCGAGGGCACGCAAATCGAGAAATACTATTTATGGAAATAGTTATATTTTGTGAATCTAGCGTCGAGTCTCGGATCAGTTGACATTAATAAACCCGACCCACATAGTTATCGGAATTATTGGGCATACGAGTCTAATAAGAGCCAAATAAGCATGTCGTTAGAGATTTATTAATGAGCAATTCATCCTTATGACTCACCAAGTATGATTATTGAGTTTTGGGATGATAAATTAAATGAAGGAATTGCGAGACTTATCGAGTTGTTGAACTCGATAAGAACCCGACAATTCGTCCGCATAACTTATCAAATCAAAACTTAGTTATACGTCCTTGTTTGTGAGTCGTTTCGGTTTTAGTCATTATGTGGCGTGAGTACACTTGAGTCATGTTGTGTCACCACTACACACCCGTCGATACCAAACGCTAGTAACTAATATAAGAAAGAGATTTTGGAATTTAAAAGGGGATCTACTTGGGATAGTTAACTTTTGGAACTTTTACATTTGGAGATTATGTTAAGGCGAGTTTATATTATTAGGTTGTGCCGAGTCCGTGAGTGCCGATACTTGAGAGCTGCCGAGTACTTTGCTTCTGTAGATTTTGTTTGTGCTTTGCTTGCTTGAGGTGAGTTTCATAGCCCCACTTTTACTCTTATTAATGTTTTATTAAACTTGGGGGAGAAAACATGCAAAACCGTTTTGAAACGGACCAACTGTTATTTTATGTTATGATATGTTGCTATGCTAGTTGACTATGGTTATTATATACGAGGGCTCTTTGTGCCTTATCATTAACAAGGGCTCTTTGTGCCTAGTACCAAGGGCTCCTATGCCTATAGACATCTGTAGTGTGCACCTATAGGATAACTGTTATTATGATTGGATACTCCCATGTGTGGGTTTTGGTTTGTTTGGTTGCGACCTAGTCACTCATAGCATACTTGATTTCTGATCTTGGTCCACTGTTTTGATTTGCGAAAACCTATGAACTCACCAGCGTTAGCTGACTTTTAGCATGTTTTCTCAGGTAATTCATGATGTTTACTTTGGCTATTATTGTTGGAGGCTTGGCGTATGGCATGGCTAAAGATCAACATAAACTCTGATAATGCTTTTGGGGACCTATCTTGTATATTTTCTTTTGGGCCTTACTTTAATTACTTTCAGTAAGTTTGGTTAAATGTAGACTTGAGATATGGATTTTGAAATGTTTTATGTAAACGGATAATGTTATCCTGCTTTCTATGCTTGTGTTGTGTACCAATTTCGTAGCACCCCAAAAACTTGTTTTGTCTTCTGCTGAACCAAATTTTGTGGGTGTTACAGATTGGTATCAGAGCTCAAGGTTATAGAGAACTGGGTACTTATCAAGAACCTAGACTATAACCGTTTTTCAAAATTGATCCTTAACCAAGACATGCCAGCCTGCCAAGCCGAAGCCGCAAACAATATTATGATTATGAGTTATGATTGGTTTATATTTGGTACTTATGCGTGAGATCTTGGCGATATACTAGAATGATACTTTATGACTTATGCGGTATTTGTTTGAACATGTTTAGAAAAATGCGGTATTTCTTGAGTACTTGGTTTGAATATAGTTGATGATTTTTGAATGTTGGAAAAATCTTGTTATGATTTTGGTTTATGAGGTTACCTATTCTTGTACGCTTATACCTACCCTATACCGTTGTCACAGACGATGCCTTCTTTAGCACATGATGTCTATGAGGTGATCCTTACTCCTGCATCCTGCTTAATGCAGACTATGATGACATCAGCTCAAGACGATCCTTATGCGATTGTTCGACACTCAGCTCTTGCGTCATCATCATTAGTTGCTCCGGTACCACATACTCCACTTACTACTCAGCCATCATCATCAGCTGGTTGCCCTAGCTCCTTATGACAGCTTACTCTACACCAGGCATTAGCCCAAGCTCAGACTCCTCGACTTGCTGGCAGCTCCACCACTCACATGTTGATGCGATCACCATCGCCACCCATGCATGTCCCAGCTCACTCTCTTCTGTCATCACCACTTGCATCATCATCCCGCCGAAGACCCCGATCACCTACTCCATCATCACATGATTCACCTATTCCACATAGACGTCGTTTTAGTGACCCAGATTCCGAGAATGAGGATGAGGATGAGGATGAGGACGATAACCCTGAGGGAGAACCTCAGGAGGAGGATGAGGTTCATCTAGATGAGGCCATTTCACCAGATCAGGACTTGCACCCTTAGTGCACTCACCTGGACCAGACTCTCCCGATCACATACCTGAGCCTGATTCCTCAGAGAATTCTTTCGAGCTGGCCTCACCTCCTCACTCACCTGGGCCAGAGAGTCCGCCAGCCCCGGGCACTCCATTAGAGGTTGCCTCAAAGGCAGCAGCCCATGGTGAGATGGGTCAGATTTAGGGGCAGATCACCGCCCACGAGGAGAGGATCAGTCAGATAACTGATCGACTAGTGGGTATGTCAGCAGCGAGATTTGGGGAGATTGAGAGAGACATGGGAGCATTGTATGGTAGGACCACATCACTGAGGCGTGACTTATTGGATTGGCGTGATTCATTCAGAGATTTGCAGAGAGGTCTCTTGACTGTACGAGACACTGACAGAGCCCTTTGGTGCATGGTCACAAAGCAGCAGACTGTGATCGCTCAGCTCTGGAGTGACCGTGAAGTGGACCGCCTTGAGATCTCATCTGTGTGGAGACAGATGGCAGACCTGGAGGCTGCTTTGAGAGAGATTCGCCGAGCTCGTGGCTAGTTGTACTTAGACTTATGACTGTTGTACCATCCCTAAACTAAGGAGTCCTTAGTTAGAGATGTTAGTCTTATTAGCTATCATTGTTATCTTTAGTTATCAGTATCGTCTATGACGATCAGTTATCCTTTCTTTCCGTTGTACTTCAAAAAACTTGTATCGTTAATAATGTTATTATGGATGAGAACTTTTGAGAAATATGGTTTTGAGCATGTATTGTTTGTAATATGAACGGAATAGTATTCCTGTTGTTGTGATTGGTATTCGTGTTGCTATTCAACCCTGTGATGACCACTTTCTTGTGTGATATTATATATTGTTTGGAATCTCATGACTCTCTTATCTTGTTATTAAGATCAATGGCTCCAAGACAAAATCCAGCCAGGACCACCCGAACAGGGCCTGCTGTTGTCAACACCGGCCGTCATCCAGTTCGAAATCTTTATGGTCAGAATACCGACAACCAAAATACCAACAACCCAACTAATGAAGAACAGAATGTGAATGATCAGGGTGTCATTGGTCACACTCCACCAAACACTCCTCCTGTGAATCAAGCCCTAATTGATCAGCTTGTGGCTCGTCGTGTTGCTGAAATCTTAGCTGAGTCTAATCATTCAAATACCTCTGCTGGAACTCCAACACCTAACAGGAACCGTGGTTGTACTTACAAATAATTTCGTAGTTGTGGGCCAACTGAATTTGGCGGAACCGAATGAGTGGTTATATTAATGAGGTGGATGGAGAAAATTGAGTTTGTATTTGTTGTTAGTAACTGTGTGGAAGATGCCAAGGTAAAGTATGCCACTTTCTGTTTGAAGGACGAAGCATTGACTTGGTGGAACAACTACCTCAATTCTGTAGGAAGGGATGTGGCTTATGCTATGACGTGGGATCAGTTCAAGGCCTTGTTGATTAAGACCTACTGTCCATGGAATGAGGTTAAGAAACAGGAAATTGAATTTTGGAATCAGAAGGCGAAAGGTACTGACATGACAACTTACAACCGTCGTTTCCAAGAATTGTCACTACTTTGACCCGAGATGGTTCGTACTGAGGCACTCAAGATTGAGCGCTACACTGATGGGTTGCCACTGGCTACTAGGAATGATGTGATTGCTGCAAACCCGACTAATCTCTATGAAGCCATCACAATAGCTCAACGTTTAATGGATTCACTAGTTCTCGAATGTGCGGAAAAGGGGAAGAACGATAAGAGGAAAAGGGAGGATCAGCCTAAGGGTAATGATCACCCGAACAAACGGCAAGAGGTCGCCAAGGTTTATGCTATTACTGATGGGGAGAAGAAGGGTTATAAGGGGAAACAGCCAAAATGTAACCGTTGTAATCGTCATTATCATGAGCAATGTACTGTGGTGTGCAACAACTGCTCAAAAATAGGACACATAGCCAAAGACTGCAGATCCCGACCCTTGGCCATGGTGCAAACAACTCAGGGAATGGATTGGAAGGCTAGTGTCACCTGTTATGGATGTGGAAACAAGGGACACTACAGGAATGAGTGTCGTGAGCAGTGGAACCAAGGGAATCAAGGAAACCCAGGAAATGGGGGAAATCATGGGAATCGAGGAACGGGAGGATATGGCTATAATCATGGTAATCGAGGAGCAGGAGGAAATCGGGGAAACCAAGGCACTGGGAACCAGCAGGGAGAAGTGGGAGCAGCCCAAGGACGGGCGTATGTTATTGGGAAGGAGATCAAGGAGGACCTGAATGTTGTCACTAGTACTTTCCTTCTTAACAATCGTTATGCTTCTATACTGTTTGATACTGGTGCCGATAGGAGTTTTGTATCCACTACGTTTATGCCCTTACTCGAAAATCCCCCGACAGCCTTAGGCATTGAGTACAATATAGAGTTAGCAAATGGGAACCTTGAAAAGATAGACACCATCATCCGTGGCTGTACGCTGAATTTCTTAAACCATCCTTTCCACATCGATCTCTTACCCGTCACCTTAGGGAGTTTCGATGTCATCATCGGCATGGATTGGTTATCCAAGTACCATGCTAATATTATCTGTGATGAGAAAATTGTTCGTGTGCCCTACGGAAGAGAAGTCTTGAACATACAAGGAGATAGGAGTGATCGTGGAGGTCCTTCTAGATTGAACATTATCTCTTGTACTAAGGCACAGAAGTACATAGAAAAAGGGTGTTACCTCTTCTTGGCCTGGATTTCTGAAAATAAGGGAAAGGAGAAGAGCGAGAAACGTATTGAATATGTACCTATCGTCCGAGACTTTTCGGAAGTATTCTCAGATGACTTACCTGGAATTCCACCAGTGAGACAAGTTGAATTTCAGATCGAATTGATACCTGGAGCTGCACCCGTAGCCCGAGCACCCTACTGCCTCGCCCCTACCGAGTTGGAAGAACTGTCGAAGCAATTGGCAGAATTGTTAGAAAAGGGATTCATACGACCAAGTTCATCACTTGGGGAGCTCCAATATTGTTTGTGAAGAAGAAGGATGGACCTTTTCGCACGTGTATTGACTATCAAGAGCTGAACAAATTGACAGTGAAGAACCGATATCCTCTACCCAGGATCGACGATCTGTTTGATCAACTTCAAGGATCGAGTGTTTACTCAAAGATTGATCTATGATCTAGATATCACCAACTCAGAGTTCGAGAAGAAGATATTTCAAAGACTGCGTTCAGAACTCGTTATGGACATTACGAGTTCCAAGTGATGCCTTTCGGTTTAACAAACGCACCAGCGGTATTCATGGATCTCATGAACCGAGTGTGCGAGCCCTATTTGGATAAGTTTGTGATAGTATTTATTGACGATATCCTGATCTATTCTAAGAGTAAAGAGGAACATGAAGAGCATCAAAGGCTTATCCTGGAATTACTGAAGCAGGAACAGCTGTACGCCAAATTTTTGAAGTGTAAGTTTTGGATCTCTACCGTACAATTTTTGGGCCACGTGATCGACAGTCAGGGAATTCACATGGATCCTACGAAGATCGAGTCCATCAAGGAATGGGCCGCCCCAAAAACCCCAACTGAAGTTCGTCAATTTTTGGGTCTAGCTGGTTATTATCGGAGATTCATCGAGGGATTCTCTAAAATAGCCAAGCCTCTAACTAAGCTAACCCAGAAGAACGTAAAGTACGAATGGGAGAAGATGAAGAAGAAGCGTTTCAACTGTTGAAAGAAAAGTTGTGTAGTGCACCTATCCTAGCCTTACCTGAAGGAAGCGAAGACTTCGTCGTGTACCGCGACGCTTTACACAAGGGTTTAGGAGCTGTCCTGATGCAACGGGAGAAAGTGATAGCATATGCTTCGCGACAGCTTAAGACCCATGAGAAAAACTACACAACTCATGATCTGGAATTGGGTGCAGTAGTATTCGCACTCAGAATATGGAGACATTATTTGTACGGCACGAAGTGCATTATGTATACCGACCATAAAAGTTTGCAACATATCTTGGACCAGAAAGAGCTGAACATGAGACAGCGTCGCTGGTTAGAACTGCTCAGTGATTACGACTGTGAAATTCGCTATCATCCCGGTAAAGCTAACGTTGTTGTTGATGCTCTTAGTAGGAAGGAAAGAATACCACCTTTGCGAGTCAGATCTTTGGGAATGACTATTAGTTCACCGTTACCATCTCAAATTCTTAAAGCCCAAGCTGAAGCATTAAAGGAAGAAAACCGATGTAAAACCCAAAAAAATTCGGATCCCATTTTCGTAACTAATTTGATTTTTACCTAAGTCTTGTAATAATTTATTGAAACCTAAAACTATAGTGATACAATTAAATTAAAATTAACCTAAGTGATATGCCTATATAAATATTAATACAAAATGCAAAACTTTCAAAAAAAAAAAGCATAACATATACACGTCTCTAGTCTTTGCCTTATATGGAATTCTCAATAAATCAAAGAATGAGACCCCACCAATTTCGGCTGATCATAAGACGTATAACTAAGAATTTAGAAACATAATCAATCAAATTTAATTCACTTTATTCCTTGCCAAAAAAATGGGAGACGCCCCTCTTCATATAACGCCTTCTCTTTTTAATTCCTTCCTCCCATTCATGCGAAACTCACAACTAAACACACCAATCTTTCTGCCATTTTCTCCCTAAAAGATCAAGTATTCGAAGGAGTGGATGAAGCCTTGTTCGTGGTGACTAAGGTATCGCGGTTGGGTTTGATTTGTGGTATTAGACTCGTGGTTGGATCCGTGTTCGTTTTCTTTCTCTAATGTCTCGTTAACATAAGGTATCAACATCCTTGTTTTCTTTCCAAATTCGACACTCACATGCATGAAAATATGAACACTTTAAACCTATGTATTTTTTATAATCTAAACCTGTAAATTACCACTCATTAATCTGTTATGGAACATGTTAAAACAAGGCTATAATGTTGTTAATGATCGCGGCATATTATCACATGAAATCCTAACAAATGTTGCACCTATTTGTAACTGTGTTATGTCGCATGTTATAGATTGTTTTTGGTGTCTTTTTTCAGCCCTATATTTACTTATATCATAACTGAATCAAGCCCTAATATTCGACATATACACATCTTTATCAAGACCAAATCACACTAAAGAAAAACATTAGAATCTGGTCATGGTACTTGTTGCATATAACTGGTTGCATCGTTATGTTGTCACATGAAATCACACCAAGATTTAAAAGTCATACGCCCCATCTTTGATTGTTTTGTGTCTTGTAGGTGTAAGTATGAACCTAGAAATTTCATGTTACTAATCAAGTTATGTGGGTCGTTTGTGCTCGTTATGTCGTGTGTGCGAGTGTTATGTGTGTGTCGACTAGGGGCTGTAAACATGTGTATAAATGTGAACTAAACCAGTAAAAATGCGTGTGACAATCGATTCTGAATGGGGTAAATGGTGGTGCTTGTTTTGTCTCGTTATATCCATGCGTGTGTGTCATGGGGGTGACAGCCAGGGGCTTCTATTTGTAGGTACATTAAGTAAATTAACTCTATAATTGTATGTGTGGTAATTGGGTCCAATTCAGTAAGGTGTAGAGACTATTTTAATCTAGTTATTGCATGTCTGTGTTGTCGCATGTGGGTGGTATCATGGTCTCTATAAAAAGGAGGGAGGGGGGGGGGGGAGGGGGGCGTATTTCCCATTAAAGAAGCACATAAAGATCATTACACTCTTTAGACCTTGTGGCACACACTTTTTACCAAGTTGAAAAGAATATGAGATCACATATATTGTCACTACATGTATACCGATCATGTTAAGGTGGGAAAATATTAAAGTGGTGCTGATTTATTCGTGAATAGAATGCATGGGTCACATATTGATCAAACTTGAATGTTAGTATCTAATATAGAGTATATAGAATTTGGCATGACTTTTATCTCGATGAATAATGATGTGTCTTGTGGGGTTGTTTAATCGTGTGTGTCTTGATGTGGTTTTAGAGTCGAGAGGGTGTTGGCATGTGTGTGGGTGGTAGTGTGAGTTCGAACTAATTTTAATCCAATATATGTTTAAGAGTTTAACTTGTATCGGCTACACCCTAATTATTTATAAACTCAGAAAATCGATTGAACTACTTTCGACCTAACCCTATATTTAATTGAGCTTGCTTAAATTGGTCATTAATGTAAATTAAATGTAAACCCTAATTAGCTAATTACTAATTACTCCCTCCGTCCCATATTAAGTGTCCACTTTCCAAATGCACAAAGTTTTAGGAAAGTGGGGCCAACTACACTCTCCACCAATCAAATATCACTATTACCCACTAAAGTCTCTTCTCATTGGTTGAAAATATTCCCTGGACACTTAATTTGGGACATCCCAAGATTCCATTATGGACACTTAATATGGGACGGAGGGATTATTATAAAACCCTAACTTTGTTATATATTGGTTTAAGTGCATTTCGAAACCCTAGTTTGACCAATTAACGGGAAATTACTAAAAGTGATAAGTTACTAAAATCGGAAAGTTACTAAAATCGGAAAGATACTAAAACTGGAAGGAAACCCTAAATAAATGAACTGATAAATAATAATTGATCCCTAATTCATGTAGATCCTTTGAAGAAGGAGTGATTCCCTTCCTCGTGTTCATTCATTCGTTTGCTTTCATTTCATTTACTAATGTACGGATATTCTACCTGTTGGGAATTAAACTAACAGTTGGTACTGCTCATTCATAAATTAGTACTGCTGAAGATCGTTCAAGAATACACTATCAGTACTAAGCCAGTTAGTACTGTTGGAACAAGAAGAGTTAGTACTGTTTATTAGATAAAGACTGAATCATGCATGGATAAATATGGAAAAGATGTAATGTATATCTTATTAATATAGATTTATACGGTAGATGGTTTACTTGTAAAGGACTCCTTGTCCTATAAAAGGAGATCCTAGGTTAAGTTTTACACACATGCATTATTGTTAGAGCTTCACTATTTCATTGTAATTCTTGTGATATTCCAAGATCACTCGTAATATATTGAAGCTATAATCATTTGGTTAAACTATGTGTCATAATTCTTACTGTTACATTCATACGATCACATACAATCACCAAACACTAAATCTTCTAAGTACTTGGTGGTAAATTCCGCGTGCTACTAAGTATACACTCAAAGTATCTCCAACACAATTCGTGTGTTTAGATCCGGTCAAGTGGTATCAGAGACAGGTTTCTGATACTTTGATTTAGAAGATCCAGAAGTACTTACTCTCTGCAACCAAGAAGATGGACATGGAGACACCTCAAACCTCAATCCTTGCTAAACTCCCCATGCTGAAACAGAATGAATACGATCTATGGCGGCTCAGAATTGAGCAATATTTCATGGTGCAAGACTATGCATTATGGGATATCATAATCAATGGTGATTCCTTCAAACCAACTACTTCTGAGGAAATACGTGCGGATGGTTCCAAGACCACAAAGCTCAACACTGAGCCAGTCACAAACGATGAAAGAGTCAAAAAGAAGAATGATCAGAAGGCTAGGAATTTGTTACTCATGGCAATTCCTAATGATCAAGTGTTAAACTTTAGCCACTGTGAGACTACTACGACACTTTTTAAAGCAGTTGTGGAGAGATTTGGTGGCAATGAAGCCACCAAGAAGGCACAGAAAACCCTACTTAAGCAGAGTTATGAGAACTTTAGTGCCTCAAACTCTGAATCACTTGATCATATCTTTAATAGACTTCAAAAGATTGTCAGCCAGCTAAATGTTCTGAAAATTGTGATTCTACAAGAAGATCTCAATATGAAGTTTCTCAATAGTCTACCTGCTGAGTGGAACACCTATGTGGTTGTCTGGAGCAATAAGTCAGAACTGGAAAAGATGTCACTGAATGAATCGTACAACAATCTCAAGATTGTTGAACAAAAGCTGAAGAAAGGAGGAAGCACTAGTTCTAGTTCTAGAAACACATCATTCTTATCATCTTCCAACAATGACAGTTCTGATGATGTTGAAGCAGTTGGTACTGCTAGCCCTAAAGTTAGCACTGCTAGTGTAAAAACTAGTACTGCTGGCTTGACTGAAGAGACCATATATGCATTTGTGTCAGAACAATCTAATGGGTCTCAAATCTACAATGAAGACCTTCTTCAGATTGCTGAAGATGATTTGGAAGCTATGGATTTAAAGTGGCAGTTGGCCTTGATAAGTATTAGGGCTAAGAAGTATTATCAAAGAACTGGGAACAAGATTACCTTCAATGGAAGAGATGTAGCTAGGTATGATAAGTCAAAGGTGGAGTGCTATAATTGTCAAAAGATGGGGCACTTTGCCAGGGAATGTAGGAGCCCAAGACAGCAAAACAACAAGAGTCAGAATAGGAGGACAGTGAATGTGGATGAAACTTCTTCCTCAAAGGCAATGGTTGCTGTGGATGGAGCTGGTTTTGATTGGAGCTTTATGGAAGAGGAAGTGGAGCCAGCCAACATTGCATTGATGGCCTTTTCAGACTCTGAGGTACATATAGTTCAAAAATGCTCAAACACTTGTCATGCTTTAAAAGATTATGAAACTCTTAAGAAACAGTATGATGATCTTAGAGTAGAATTTAATCAAGTGAATTTTAGTCTGTCTAATCATAAAAGAGGACTAGCTGTTTTGGAAGAACAACTTGATTTTTCAGAAAGAATGAATCTAACTTTAATGATGATATAGTTGTGTTAAAGAGAGATTTGCAACTGAAAGATGACAAGATGAGTGGACTTGTATATGAACTAGAGACACTTAAGAAAGAAAAAGAAAATATAAAGTTAAGTGTTGACACTCTAGAGTACACATCAAAAGGGGTACAAAAAATAGTAGAGAGTCAAATACTTAATAAAGCTAAGTCTGGTTTAGGTTATAAGTCAGTTGCACCCCTAAATAGAGGAATGTTTGTCCCTCCAGGAATTGATTTGGCTCATACAGGTTTAGAAGAGTTTAAAGATATGGATTTTCCTGGATATGGTACTAAAATTAGTGAGAATCCTGTTAAATTTGTTAAGGCTGAGGATTCTTATGTTAGTGCTAGTGATAAATCTCTCTCTGAGGAAAAGATGTCTTCTGATAGGAACTCAGATGCTCCAATTATTGAGGATTGGACATCTGATGATGAGGATGATCAGGTTAAGGTTAAACCTGATGTTGTTAAGGTAGAAGTTAAACATGCTCCTAAGGTGGTTAAAACTGAAAACATAAAACCAGTTAGGAAAAATGTCAAGTATGCTGAGATGTATAGGACTAATAACAGATCACCAGTTTCTAAAGATAATCAGAGGAATTGGAACCACTCAAAATCTAAGCAATTGGATGATGAGTTTGTTATGATTAGAAAAGTATGCTTTGTTTGTGGAAGTTTTGATCATTTGGCTGCTTATTGTGATTCTAACCCATGGAAAAAGAATGTTTTTGGGAATTCAAGGGTGAATAGGAATAACAATGCTAGGGTAACTCAAAATAGTCCAATAAGGTTGACTGACCCTAATGTTAATCATAAAATGTCACCCAGAGCAGTTATGTTAAGGTCTGGCATCAAAGCAGTTTCAACTGCTAGACCAAACAAATGGTTTAAGAACAAACAAACTGTTTCCAGTGCAAAACAATTTTCAAATCATGCACAAACAGTTAAAAAGAATTTTTATAAGAAAACAGCAATGACAAATCAAAAATGGGTGTCTAAAGCTAAACCAGCAGTTCCAACTGCAAGGCCAGCAGTTCCAACTGCTAGGTCAGCAGTTCCTACTGCTAGAAACTTTAATGCTGTTAAGGGTAAATGGGACAATGCTGTCAAGGCCTCAGCACATTGGGTTAGAAAATCTAACAAACCTAATGGTGCATCAATGAATTCCAATAAACTTTCTCATATTGATGCACAAGGCAGATCCAAGCCAGTGATGGTTTGGGTCCCCAAAAGGCACTAAAACCTTTATTTTGTGTGCAGGAACATCCTTCAAATGGTGAAGAAGACAGAGGCTACTCAGATAGTGGATGTTCCAGGCACATGACTGGTAACATGTCATACCTTTCAGACTTCATTGCTCTGGATGGAGGACCTGTTATCTTTGAAGGTGGTGTTGGAGGAAGGATTACTAGTAAAGGTGTAATTAAAACTGGTAATCTTGATTTTGATAATGTGTAT